>APFE030680027.1:0-24897 GCA_000404065.3 Pinus taeda
GGTGAAAGGGTAGTAAAGGAAACTCATGATGAGAACAAAAGAAATGTTAATCATGATTCCATAAACTCTAATGTGGGATTGAAGACCCATCATATTCCAAAAATCGATATGAGGAAGTTTGATGGCAAGGATCCCGCAACATGGATATTACAGATGGAGCAATTTTTCGATCTCAATAATGTGCAAAACACACAAAAGGTACGTATGGAAACTTTATATTTGGAACCAAATCAATTTGTATGGTATCAATGGCTTTGCTCTCGTAAACAATTTACACTTGGGCAAATTTTACGGAAGAATTCATAGCACATTATGAGGATACAAAAAGCAACACTTTTTTTAGCCAATTGATAAGTCTCAAACAAAAGGGTTCAATAATGGAGCACATTGAGGAGTTCAAAAATTGAACATAAGGGTAAAGATATTCCAGAGGAGCATAGGATTGATGTGTTCATAGGGTCTTTAAAGGATAATATCCAACATGATGTTCGCCTTTGGGAACCTGATTCATTAGAGAAGGCAGTCAGGTTAGCAAGAAAAATGGAAAGCAAAAATATGGCAACCAAGAAGCATACCACTCACAACTATAAAGATGGAAGTGTTGTGCCCCTAGTCTTCCACAACCTATAAGGTTGACACCACAACAATTGGAAGAAAAAAGAGCAAAAGGGCTTTGTTACAGTTGTGATAGCAAATACACTAAAGGTCATAAGTGTGCTGAGAAGAAATTATTCTACATAGATTGTGAACAGGAAGAAGAAAGGGAGCAAGAAAATTCAAAAGAAGAGGATATACTCCAGGAACAAAGCCTAGATGAAGAACAAATGAATCCGACGATATCTTGTAATTCATTGGCGGGAATTACCACTCCTCAAACCATCAAGATAGAAGGACAAATCAAGAAGAAAAAGGTAATAGTGTTGATTGATTCAGGAAGTACCCACAATTTTATTCATTGTAAGGTAGCAAAAGAATTGATTGCTTCCTCCAGCACCAGAGTATCAAGTGATGATTGCAAATGGAGGAACAATAAATTGCTCTGGAAAATGCCATAATGTCAAGCTATCCATGGGAGAATATGTATTGACTAGCCCAATGCTTTCCATACCAATGGGAGGTGTTGATGTTGTACTAGGAGTCCAATGGCTACAATCCTTGGGTACAATAGCTTTTAATTTTCAAGAACTTTTCATCAAATTTTCTATGGAAGGAAAGGAAGTTGTATTAAGGGGTATTGCAGGGAAACCACGAAAGATAATCAGCTCTAATGGTATGACAAAGCTTCTAAAAAAGGAACAAAGAGGTGTAATTGCACAATTATGTTTGCTAGATGTTTCCACATCGGAATCATCTATTTCTCCAGATATCCAAAAAGTCCTAGATAATCATTCTGGTCCAACCGCACCCTCCAAAAAAATTTAACATTAAAATTGGGTTGGCGGCGATCACCCCACCGAACCCTCCAATCGAACCACAAACATTAAACTATGTTAAAGGGGTGGGCGGTCCACCTCCGATGGACCCGACCCACACCCCATTGCCACCTCTATATGCCATATGTGATGTGAGGCCGGCGGGGCTCGAACCTGCCCGACCCACGTGGGCGATCCCATGAAACATTAATACACCAACAACCACGTGCCACCAAAACTCAATGCAACCGTTCAAATAAATGTGCCCCCATTTAATTCAAATCTGCAGAGGTTATGGGGCGGGTCACCCAATGCGGACCTGACCCCCCAACAAAAAAATATATTATTTCAGTTTTTAAACAAATAATGTATTAATATGGAGGGGTCAAGGTTTGACCACCCGACCTCCTCTTTCCTACTCGGAGTTCATACCAATCCGCCCAACCAACTTTTGTTATCAAACTCCTTCTAGAAATATATTAAAACCCATCATTTGTTCAAGTGCGTGTAGGCATGGAGGAGTCCGGGGTGTGCACAGAAATTGAGGCATGAATTTTTAATTAATTTCTGAAAAGGGGCAGGGGGAACCATGATTGAGCAAAATTCTCAGGAGGGTGAAATTTTTGCAGTGTCCAAATTGGACAAATTTTATGTCGATCTTACACTTCTTAGCGACACAAACCCGATGACGCAGCCAGTTTCCTGATTTGAGGAGCAGATTTGAAGAGGAACCGGCGGAGGGAACCTTTGAGGAATCTAGCGAGGATCTAAAATATTCCTTAAGCCCCAGATTTTCATTTTCTCAGAATTCAGAAATTTGACAGTCGATTTTGCACTATTCAATGCCACAAATCTGATGGTGCATTCAGATTTTCCATTTTCTCATTTCATTTTTCGACCACTTTTCTAAGTGGAGTGCAGGTGTCAGCATTCATGTGCGAGCAACCATTTCCATGAGATTCGACGCCGTGAGATCGATGTTATGACCAACTTCAGAAGTTTGACATCCTCTTCTTCAGATGGAACTAGGATGTGAGGTATATGTAGTGTGTTCATGTACTTCTTTTTGCTATGCATTGTGCTGCACAGATCCCTGTTTGATGTTTGATGAGGGATCTTATTTCTTACTTGTTTTCATGATTCCTACTTGATGTGATGCGGAATCATTCGTGTGATGTACTTGTTGTCATGATTCGCCATGTTTTATTTGAGATCCCTTTGTTGTCATGTTGATGGGATACTCATGTTGTCGCCATGTATGTTTGCATTGAGATCCCTTTTATGCCATGTTGGCAGGATGCTCATTATCATCATGCATGAGTTTATGTCATACTAATAGGAGTCCTTTTGATTGAGATTTCCTGTAGCGGAACATCTCTTGAAGCCACTCCTACGTGAGGGCATTTTTCTTGTATGATAGCGACATCACCTCTTATGTACATCATCAATATTGACAACACTTAATGCAGCGGCCTACACCATCTTGACACCGGGGCCCGGAGACGTAGTCCCTCCTGGACGAACTCCATTATCAATGTCTTGTTATTTTATGTTGCTGATGATTGTCATGTGTCTTCTTCTTTACATCATGCACATTTATTCATTTATGTTCTTTTAAAAATGCAATTTAACACATCACCAAAGTAAAAGGTCTTGGAAGGGTCCTTTGTCACACCCGGACCCAGATCAATGTGGCACTTGTGATGATGTGGAATCCTTGTCATTTCCCAAAGCATTGTCATAAATTCCAATGCAGTGACACATATGCTAATGAAGTATGAATATCCCACAAAAAATGGCATGAATCCTAATGCCAATAGATATGGCCAAATACAAGTACACAAATCCCAAGGCATCATCATGAATACCAATATAGTGTCATGAATCTCAAAGCATTGTACACATATCCTGATGGAAAACATCCACTTGTAATGGTGGGTCCAACTTCTTGGTGAGCCATTAGGTGTTGGAAACTTATTGATTTCTCTTTAATTCAACATAATAAAAGGTCAATTTTAGGATTTGCCTAAATTTTACCATGGGGGAACAACATTAACCATTATACATGTGTTAGCTCCTAGGATGAAGTGTATTTTCCAAATTTTAAGTAAAAAATAGGTGATGCGATGGATAATCATGTAAAAGTGGAAGGGGAAAAGTTAATGTGTTGACACTCAAAAGTCATATAATATGATGCATAGGTCTTATAGCTTTGATCAATTAGCTTTTAAGAAATATGATTTTATGTGTAGAAGCATTTAAGAGGGAACTTAACATTGAGTTGCCTATCCTCGACGTTATTTCTTATACCTATTTTGCCTTTTTCTTTAAGTTTTCATTTCATTGAACACGTCTTGTTTTCATTAGATATTCATATACAAACATGGGACTAGGAGCATTGGCCTCATAATGATGTGGCATAGCTAAAAAAATATATATTCTTAGCTTTTAACTCTATTAGCTATCCACCTCTATCATTTTTTGGTTGTATTGACTTAGGATTTATCATTTAGACCTTTTTGGTGATCTTTGACAAGTCAAACATGAATGGGAATAACCTTCCTATATATGGAATGGAGTGAAAAGGGGAAATGGAAAGTGTTAAGTATGTTAGGATGTGGAAGATGTTGCGAATGTGTTATATTCTTTGCATGCCGATCCCCACACATTGTTGTGATGTGCACTTAGGGGGTCACAGTGGGGCAATAGTGACAACAAATTTTTTCGGTGGTTTTTTGCATCCAGTTTTGGTAATTTTCAACATACAATTTTTCCTAAAAGTGGTTTTGTGGCACATGGTGGTTTTTCCTATGATTTTTTAGTTTTTGTTAAGGAACTATGGCTATATTCTAATTCAGGGTAAATGGATTGGTGGTTCATGGATTCTGTTGTATATATATTGTATTGTAATATTGTACATACTAATATATATTGAAAAAAATCTTGTTACTTTTCCCAGTTTAGGTTTCTAGGATAAGACCTTTGTGTTAAAGTGTGTTTTCCATTGCATCTTTTATTTTTTGTTAAGAGTATATTTGCAACGATTAATTGTATAAGGTTAAAACCTATGTTTTGTATAAGAGAATTTTTTTCTTCCGGGGGACGCATTTGTGGCTAAGGGGTTTGGCTAGGGCTTGTGGTAGACCCCATTACAATGGGAGATCTGTAGAAGTGATTCTTGTGGTGAAAAAGAAATGGAGAGCAGTTCAAAGATAGAGATCGAGAAAATTAATGGGACAAACTTTGAACTGTGGAAGTTCAAAATGGAAGATTTATTAGTGGACAAAGATCAGTGGATAATTGTGGATCTGAGTATTGCCTCAAGATACATCAATTGGGGGGCCCATCATCAAAATGTGCCTCAAGATACATCAATTGGGAGGCCCATCATCAAAATGTGCCTCAAGATACATCAATTGGGAGGCTCATCATCATGCCCAAGGTTAATACTTTGCACACCCTTGTGCAATCCAAACATACTAATTTAGTTGTTATTTCCTCTCTTTCTATTTCGCTGTTGTTTCCCTCTACATGCTTGACTAAAATCATAGGCCAAAAATTGGGTAATGCAACCCTTTCCACGATTCCTAACATCCTTTACTATTTTCTTCCCTCTCCTTCTCTTCAACTAATTTTTTTGTCGGTACACCATATATATTAGGAGACGGGGGTTAAATCTGAGCCCAATCTAATTGAGCTCGATCCTTCTTAATGAGTTTTTGGGGGAAAAATGTTCAACCCTTTTAAGGTCACATAGTAAGTCATTTAACCACCTTTGGCATGCTAGAGCTACTTCTTCCCTGGAGAACCTGATTATGTATTCAAAACGGGAAGTTCCTCTCTCTACTTTTCCTTTCGAGATAAGGATGATCTCTAAGTCAAAAGTGAGGGCCACATTATTATTGAGTTCTTTAGGAATAAGGGCCTTTTCTCTAATCCATAGGTGGTTCTTCGCTTCTCTCTCTGTATTCCTGCATTTTAACTACCCTTACCGCATCATTGTGTATCCACGAGGTCAAGGCTGTAATGTACCAAATGAAGAAAATTTGGAACAAACCCTTCACATAAAGATTTTTCTTCAAATTCTAACTCAAAAAATACTTTATAGATTTAGGCCGTCAGTACCATAAACAATTTGTACAAATTTTCATCATGAAATTAATAGCAAAATCACAAAGCATAAACTACAACTTAAAACAGACAAGAAATATATGCAGAATCCTCAGCCTTATTTTATTAAAAATAAAGAGTACATAGAAAGTTGGAAATGTATGAGAGTATGGTTGCTAAAGAAATCTGCTCCAATACTGCGCTGGACCTCCAAAACTATTTTGACCAATCAATATGCTGCAACTCATGAACCCTGAATTGATCCACCAAGGGAAGAGATGGGTGCTCGCACACTCTCACTGAATCACCAGAGGGTTTCTGTCCTAGGGCTACTACTGAAGTAGAGAACCACGTTCTCAAACCTCTCCATAAAGACAATACACAAATCCAAGATCCAAGATGTCTCCAAATGACCTTATCCTCCTCTTTTATAGATCTCATGGATGGATCTCCAGGCCTCTAGAAGCATATTATTTTATTATTATTTTAGAAGCTCCTCCATTGACTTTATCAAATGATTTTTTAATTTTATTTTCTTTCACTTAAGTCACTTTTGGCCCTTTTTCTCCAATTAATTATTTTTCCTTAATTGAATGACTAATTAAAGTCATTTTCAGCTAAGGAAAATGGAAAATCGCCCACCATACTCTCTTCGACCACTGGAAGTCTCTTCTCATCATCCCATTGTGTATATATTCTCATCTAGGTTCCAACGATATATTACACTGAGGTGTTCCATCAATTAATCTCCTCAAAATGCCACCTTCAGCATAATTAATTAAGTTATGCCCAATATTAACATTGCTTTTTGAAAGTTGTCGGAATGCAACAGACCAAAAGGAAAATTGTGTGGATGATGGAATGTGCCAAGCGAATGCCATCAAATCCCATAAAAACTCCTCAAAACTCCATTGGGACCCCTGATGACATAAACATGCTCCGCTGACTTGGCCATCCCCTACCCTAGAAACCCACCCTGGTTGTACTATGAGGAAGAATAAAAATGGGGATATGACAAAGGTTCTTCGCTAAAATTCCCCTACATATGGTTTGGGGGACCATTTATAAGAGTGAGGTAAGGAAAATACGTGTACGTAAAATTCACTAAGCATGTGTTTATAAATTCCCTAGGGGTACCCAACCTATAAGGAAGTTGTTTTGTGGACATGACAATTTGGAATCTGTCATTGCTCCTTGAGGGTTAAGGCATACATCCTACCTAGTTTCCGACAATTTCACATCTCGTTAGCCAACCTTTCCATATTCATGAAAAAGGCCTATAAGACTTCAATTCTTTTAGATTGTTTGGCCAATTCCTATGTTTTATTTATCTCTTCCTTCAAATATTTATTTTCAACCTCTAGTTGTCATTGTTCTACATCTTCATGAATTGAAATTTCACATACAAATTGGTCTAGTATTGTTCTAAGTCAAATGCACTGATATTCCCTCTAATTGCCTCCACATTGTTTCTCTTTACCTCTACTAAAATTTTACTACCTAAGGGCCTCAACCCTTGCTACTAATTCATTTGAGGTGATTTATAGTAGTTGACTATACTTTTGGAACTTCTATTTTCTTCTCTTCATGTGTCTCTTCTTGGCTTTTAGTAGGGTTAGGGGATTCCTTTAACACCACTATTGTGGTAGAAGGGGGTGTGATCATTTTTAGGGATATTTGGGACTATGTGCTATCCCTTATAAAGGTATACCCTCCTACTCTTGTAGCTTGAGTCCTTTCCCTAATCTTCAATGGGTTGCTCTTTGGTGTTCCCCACCTAATCAATGTGGTATTTATCTCGTTGTCTTCATCAAGTCTACTCATAATATTTGACATTTTATTCTCCTTGAGGTTTTTACCGACTATGTTAGCAAATGGAAAGAAGCCAAAGCATTAGCAAAAGCCTCAGAGCAGTGAATAGTCAACTTTCTCTTCGAGGACATTTTTGTTAGATTTGGAGTCCCTTGAGAAATTTTCACTGACAAAGGAGCACAACTCACTTCCAAACTAATCTAATAAATAGTAGGAAATACAAGATCAAGCATAGAAAATCCACTCCTTATCACCCACAAACAAATGTCAAAGTAGAATCCACTAATAAGATTCTGGAAACAATTGTGACTAAAACAATCTAGTTGTGTAGAAAGGACTGGGCAGATAGACTTCGAGAGGCCTATGGACATATAGAACAACTTGAAAAGTTGATATTGGTTTTACTCTTAATGAGTTGGTATTTTATTAGTAAATTCTCCTTCATAATGAATTACAAGTCTAAACCTTAAAATTAATTGTAGAACTAGCGTTAGGTTTATCAGAAGCTCAAAAATAAAGGATCATGCCATTGAATTGGTTAGATGAAATCAGATAAGAAGCATCACAAAACAATATGATAATCCAACAATAGAGATCAAAATGACATGGAAAATTCATAAAAAAGGAGTTTACAGTTGGTGATTGAGGTTTTCTCTTTGATTCCAAATTCAAAGACTTCAAAGGAAAATTTACCACTCACTAGCTTCGACCATATGAAGTGGAGGAAGTATTCAACAATGGATCAATCAAGATAAAGGAAATCAATGAGGACAATGTCTTGTTTGTGGTTAATGAAGGAGTTTAAAGTTGGTGATTGAGATTTTCTCTTTGATTCCAAATTCAAAGACTTCAAAGGAAAATTTACCACTTACTAGCTTCAACCATATGAAGTGGAGGAAGTATTCAACAATGGATCAATCAAGATAAAGGAAATCAATGAGGACAAACCCCTTAGTCATGAATTTATTTCCCAATATTTCAGTGAGTCGATATGCATGTTATGGGTTGTTGAGTAACTTAATTGATAGTTAAATTATGTCATTAAATTGTCAAACCAAGGTTCATGTACTCATGAAGTGCATGTGTACAATATACGCTAGCAGTTATATTTTTGATTATAGGATACAATTTCCAATGTAAAATGTAGTTCTTAATCTATTGAAGCAAATTGTGAATCTAAGAAAAATCAAGATTGACTCATATTAATTCTAAACACATGTTCTTTTCATAAAACTTGTTCAAACTAAAGTAATTTGAAAGCAAACTAATCTTAAAAGAAAAATCAAATTGAAACGCTTATGCTACTAAGCTGAATTGAAAGGTTATTCTATTTGACAAAAAATGAAATTTACTTTATTGAATTGAATTGAAAAGATTACTCTAATTGACAATATTAAAATTTTATTGAATGAATTTAAAAACTATTCTATTTGATATAATTGAAATCTATTCTATTGAATTGAATAGAAAATCTATACGAATCAACTGAAAGTAAATCTTACTCTAAGTGCTTGAAATCACATCTATTCTAAAACTGTATAAATAAATTAACTAAGGAGAAGAATTAAAACAAATTTAAAAAGAAATGATCTAAACTACAAGCTTTGATAGATTACTAATTTGTGCAACTGTGATTAGAATCAATTTGGACATCAACTTTTAAATTTGAGACTAAGCAAAGATCTTGAAATGAGCAAACTAAGAAAGTAAATGTTTTTGATAATTGGATTTATGAGTGAGTGCTCAACCTTTGTAAACAAGAAAATGTTAAATAAACTATGACTAGTCTAAACAAAGTATTGACAAAACCATCTAAAGTGAAACTACTCATACAACAATAATGATCAACAACTATACTAACTTACAACTCTTTAGGGGGCCCTCCTGTCGAGTGCAAGAACAAAAGAACTTCAATCAACGAATTATTCAACTACACATTGGATAAAAAAAGGAACAAATTAATTGTATTAAAAACAAAGGCCTCCAATAGCAAGAATTAGAGACTTAGGAATGTCTATTTGTCCTTGCTTCAAAGCTATTTATAATATCTCTCGAATAACAGTTTGAAGAGTTATATGCCGAGAAGCTAGTTTGCAATTGAAAACTAAATGATTAAATCAAAATAGGAACCATGCTTCTCATGATTTGCTACAAGAAGAGAAAATCATGAGAATATTTCAAATTGACATATCATAAAATTTAATCCGAAGGTTTTCTCATTCAATCCCACTCTCGCTTGATGATGCCACGATTTGCATTCAAACTCTGTGCAAGGTTAGAGTGTTGTAACGAGAGTTGACTTCTAGTTTAACCATCAGGATTCTTGAACCTTATGAGTTCCCAGATTGAAATAATAGGTGGATGTGCATAAATTCAACACTTTTCATCTACCTATATGATTTATTCTCCTTCAAATGTGTTGGAACCTACCTAACCATGGATTGAGCTGCAAAATCTCTGGTTAGTTGCATAATCAAGACATTTCAGTAGCCATAGAGATGTTTTGATTAGATTTCACAAAGAAACTATAGATTATAAACTATGAATTAATGATACCTTTTATTGTGTTTGAGCATATCTGAGGAGACCTTATAGTTTGAAAATATAGAAAAATTATCACGAAAAAGATGGAGGTGAAGGTAAAAGGGTGTAAAATAGAGGACGATTCAAGACCTCAAAATTTCCCCACACCGAGGATTTTGCATGTCCTCATGAATCAAAACTTCAAAATTGGGAAAAGGATCTATTTACTGAACTATTTTTGAGGTTTGAATTATAAAATTGAAGCTAATAATTCCTCCCTAACTTTTAACATTGAGTGCTAGTCTTAGTTTCCTCATTAAGATCCTTCCCTACAACCCTTTGATTTTGGTCCTGAGAATTCTATTGTTTTCTTTAAGATTCTTATTCTTCTTATACCAATTGCACATCCTTAACAACATATTATCACCTTGAGCCTTAAAAATTTCATTTTGTGTTTATACTGCTTCATTTTCTTATCTGATATGCATGATTAGTATTTCTAACCCATGTATATATTATTTCAGATCATTATAGTTTCTTACTATGTACGAGGAATGGTATTAGTCAAAGGAACTTCTTCATGAAAAATATCTTTGTATTCAGTTTGGGAGGGAGAATTTACCTTGCGTTGTGCCCTCTACTCCAGTGTTTCCAAGTAGTTATAAATGTGTTGTTGGACAAGATCAATTTCAGGTGTTCCTCTTCCTCAAGATTAACAGTTTCTGGAAACTCTTGTTGTGATTGTAGATTTAAACGCTTGGAAATTCTCTTACTCTTCCTCAGCTTTGGTTTTGATTCCACAGTTTCTTGTATAGTCCTCCTTTAGTTTCCTGACTCCGACATTCTTTCTTATTTCCTTGTCACTACCTCTGTCTCCTTCATTGCTTCTAGTTTCTTGGTGCTTAAACCGAATTTCTTTCTTCTACTACTTTGTTTCTATTTTATTTTTATTTTTTATTATTTAATTTTCTCCAAAAACTGGCTAAGGGCGGTGTTGTTCTTTGTCTCATCTGGTATAATTTCCATCTCCTTTTGTTCATTGATAGACAAAGCCTATTCCTCGTGGACATGTTCAGGGCTTAGGGTTTGGAACTATTCCGCGTCGACTTCTCTTAGTCTTTTTCATTGCTTCCTCTTCTAGTTTCTCAGGCTTATGGAGGAATATTGTCTATTCTTTGTCCTTTGATCTTCCGATTTTTGAACCAAATTTCTCCATTTCTAGGTAAGCCCGTTTCCTCTGCCACTAAATACTCTATAATTATGAACTTGATGTCTCCAATCTTAGCCTCTATTCCATTGAATGCACGAGAAAATGCCTTCGTAACTTCCATCTCATATCCATTGATTTTTTCAAAGAATTCAAGCCAACCTACTTTCTACAATTGAGCCCGAACTCATGGATATGCTTGAAATTAACCCTATTAGGCTCAAATATGACAATGACACCCATGGTGGAATACATTTTTTGATCTCGAGTTGCTTCTTTTGAGAAGGGTGAACGAAGAGATGGATGATGGAGTAGAATGGTTTGATAGTGATTAGGTTTGAATGAAATAATTTTCTTAGCATCGGTCAATTCGTAATAAAATTTTTCCTTTCTCATAAATGATTTGCCATGATTCAAAGATCCACTTTTATAGGTGTTAGCCTCCTACTGCAGCAGGTTACTCATCTTTCATGATTGACATTTTTACATGCCAAATATGTCATACTTTGCATGCTGCAATGTTCCATATTTGCTACAAAAGACAAAGAAAAGGTCATAAGAGTGTGCCAGTTCAAGTGCCACTGCTGTGTTCCAATTTTGATGTGCTACTCCATTTTTGAAGAATTTCCAGTTAAAGGGAGGTCCGAACAGCTTAATCTTGATCTCCCTAGGTTTCAATTTCTTATTGTAGAATATAGAGAATCATTATTTGTCCAAATAGCTTAATCTTGGCAGATTCTTAGACAGGTAGAGAAGCAAGGGTGCTCAACAGCTTAATCTGAGCCCCTGGATGAAATAAGTATAGATGTAGATATGAGGACAGTAAAAGAAAAGTTGAAAAGCTAGGTCTGCAAGTTCAAGTGTACCCAAACTAAAACAAGAAAAAATGCTAGGTAAGTAGGCTGGGTAGGCAGTTTTGAGGTTGCAGAAATCGAGCTATGTGATCCATTTCATGTTTTCAAAGTGTCATATCTATTCAGATCACAAGTTGGAGGCAATTTTCCATTTAAGGACTTCAAGCGAAGCATGTCTAACTCCCCCCTTCTTCCTCTTCCCCAAATCACTCACTAACTTCCCCTAAAGAGGTCAAGATCTGCTTGATACCTCTCAGATTCATCATTCTTCATATTCGTAGCCTTGGTAAAGATCTGCTTTACTCAAGGAAAGTCCATACTTCCCCCACAACTTGTACTTCTTCTTGATAGCCTAAGATTTACATACTTAGCACTTTTTCTCATCATTGTCATATTGACTGCTAACTCTAGGTAGAGCTCATTCGCCAAGGATTCTTAACTGCCCCTAGGTAGAGCTCATTCGCCTTCCCTCTGTTAAGCTGAGTGAGAGATTCTTAATTGCCTCTCATTCCTTAGATTTCATTTCATCTCTTTTAGCTCAAAGATTGTTTTATGTGTAGCTACCTTGCTCCATTTTCCTCTTGTGACCAAGAAAACGCACCAACATTCCTACTCCTTGACTCCATGCCCAATGGTTTGAACTTATCACACTATGCATGCCTCTCTGTTTGAAGGCATCATCCTTCCTACCACCAAACACAAAACCCTTTGAACCCAATAGCTAGCCTAAAATCATCATCACAAAATCATTAAGAGAGAGCCCTCTCTGATTGCAGGTGGGCTAGAACCTACAGTCCAAAGATTGGTTTGTGGTTACCTCGGCCATATCCCTTCAGGAGCTTAGGGACAACCTGAGTGATAACAATAGGACTGTTAGAATCTAGGTGATTTCAAATGTAGTGGGAAGATTTGACATGATTGATAGGGGTATGATTATAAGTTATGAAATAATATTGTCACAATGTCATAATTTTTCTCATTTATTAAAAAGTATGTATCATTGTCATTTGATAGGTTTATGAATCTACTGCTTCTTAAATGAAAAATATTTTAACAGTCTATTTGCATGCCTTATTTCACATACCTTTGATACTAATGTCTTCTCTTTCTTCACATCTGGAGTACTTTTGGAAACTTGAAATGTTCATAGATTTGCAGGTTCCTTACTGGCTGCAAAATTTGAAATAAGTTGCGGAATATTACAAATTCTGTAGTTATTTCCTCAATTTAACTTGGAAATTCGTCGTTGCTGATGTGATTGACCCTTATTGGTGGTAATGATGTTGATGAATTTTGATGTTAATGATATTGTTTTAAACTTTACAAGTTTATTTGATAGAAAAAAGTGGGGTAAAAGGAAATGGGTAAAAAGAAGAAGGGAGATGTGAAAATCTAAGCTTCCAAGGGTCCCTTGGTTTTAAGCTAATATTTTCTACATAGAAATGCCAACAACGTTGGTTTTCACACCTATGATTTTATTTTTATATATTTTTATTTTATTTTTCATTCATCATGTTTTTCAATCTTTTTAATTTTTTTTAGAAGAGAAAGAAATTATAATTCTTTTACTGATAGGCAAGAAAAATATTCCCTTTTCACTAACTTCAGATCCGAATTTTCTTGCAAATATTTGACAAATTCTTCTCTAGTTAAGGGCTTACGATACAATTCTAACCTATGCCCATTGACAAGGAAGGTAATTCTTTCTTCATCAATAGTCTTGATTCTAACTACTCCATTATAAAAAACAATATCTATTTCATAGGGACTAAGCCAATGTGTCTAGAATTTTCCTTGAAAATACTTAAAATTAGAATAAAAAAGAGGATCCCAGTCAATTGGCTTGAATTTCTTGTCTATGATGATTTTTTCATGCCACTTGGTCCTTTCTTGTTGGATTATGTTTTTTCTTTGTATGACATATTTCCGGATCTCATTTAGCTAATTCATTTGTGCCAATATTTTTTTTTGAGATTTAGATAGATCAAGATGTCCTAGAATTCTCCACCAAGAATTAAATTGGAAGAAAATATTGCTTCCTATAGATAAGCTCATAAGGAGTAAGTCTAGTAGTGTTTCTCCATGTGGTGTGGTATGCCCAAAGTGCATCCGGAAGTCTCTCTGCACAATCTCTTCTTTGCAAATGTATAATCTTGGTTAGGATTGCTTCAAGTACCTTGATGGTAGATTCCACTTTCTCATTGGGTTATGGATGATATGGAGTGGATTTATGATGTTTTATTTGATAATAATCCATAATTTTTTGCACCAACTTTGATGTGAATTGAGTGCCTTGATCTATCAAAATTTCCCTTAGGACACAAAAACAAGTAAAAGCATCCTCTGAAAGAAATGTAACTACAACATTTGTAGTAGCAAAAGGAAGTGGCTTAACTTCTACTGATTTTGTAACATAATTTGTACAAACAAGAATATACCTCTTTTGCTTAGATGGGGGATTAATGGACCAACAAAATCTAGAGCCCATTTTTCAAAATTATCTACAAGTACCTAAGGTTGCAGAGGCATCTCGTCCGATGGAATGGGTCTTCCCATTCTTTAGAAACTATTGCATCTTTTGACATATTCCTTGGCATCTCTAAAAAGAGAAGTTCAATAATATCCCAAAAGAAGTACCTTATATGCAGTTCTTTTATTAGTGAAATTTCCTCCACATGGTTCATCATGCCAAGCATTTAATATCTATGGTATTTCATCTTCTCAAACACATCTCTACATCATGCCGAGTCCAGTTTGTACAATTCTCCCTCTACCCATGATTAAGGTGTATTGGTTTTGGTAACTTTATGTCTTTCTTTGGATGATAAATGTGGGGGGGAATTTCCCGTAGCTAAATAGTTAGCGATATCTGCAAACCAAAGAGTTTTAGTAGATAATTCAAAGAGATACTCATCAGGAAAATTATCCTTTACAAGAGTATCAACATTATAATTCTACATCCTAGAAAGTAAATCAACTACTATGTTTTCATTTCCATGCCTATCAAGAATGGTAATATTGAATTCCTGTAATAATACAACCATGTAGTAATCCCGCCATTAATAATTGGATTATTCATTAAATATCTAATAGTAGATCTATATGAATGAACGTTTCATAACCAATTATCTAAAGTCAAAACTTATTGATGTCATGAACAACAACTAAAAACTCTTTTTTTTGTTATTGTATAATATAACTCTGCAGGACTCATATTTTTACTTGTATAATAAATAACATAAGGAGTCAAGTCTTTCTTGCCCAATACAACTCCTAAAGCTATATTTGAAACATCGATTGAAATTTGAAAAGGGAGGGACCAATTAGGCCCTCTTAAGATTGATGCTTCAATCATTTTCTGTTTCAATGATTCAAATGCCTCTTAACAGTCAGAATTCCAAACAAAATCACAATGTTTTGTAAGAAGTTTAAAGAGTGGAGAAGTTATTTTTGTGAAGTTGTCTATGAATCTTCTATAATATCCTGTAAAACCAAGAAAAATTCTAACATCTCTTTGACAAGTAGGAACTGAAATTTTAGAGATTACCTTTACCTTAGATGCATCCACCTTGATCCCAACACCCAAAATATGTTGACCCGAAATAATTCCGTCATTAAACATCATAAAACATTTCTCATGACTCAATGAAATATTTTCTTCTTTGCATCTAATGAGAACTTTTTCTAATATTTCAAGAGCTTCTTCAAAATTGTTTCCATATATAGTGAAAACATCCAGGTAAACTTGTACAAATTTGTGAATCAAGTCAGAAAAGATACCCAAAACTGCGCTTTGGAATGTTGCAGGTGCATTACACAACCCAAAAGGAAGTACTCTATAAGCATACGTACCCCATGGACAAGGTTGTTTTGTCTTGATCTTCTAGTGCCAGTTGAATTTGGTTATATCCACTAAAACCATCAAGAAATGAAAAATATTCCTTCCCTGCTAAAGTACCTAGGACTTGATCAATGAAAGGTAGTGGGAAATGATCTTTTAAAGTAGCCTTATTTAGTTCTCTATAATCAATGCACACTCTCCATTTTCCATTCTTCTTAGGAACAATCACTAAAGGTAACACATGTTGACTATTTGATATTGGGTAAATGAAATTCACATTAAGCAATTTTTGTATTTCTTCCTTAACAAATTCTCTCAAATTATGATTCATCCTTTCTGAGGTTGTCTCATTGGTTTGGATTTTTCTTGAATGTAAATGTGATGCATACATGCATTATGATCAATTCCCTTCATGTCAGTATATTCCCATGCATATGCATAGGAATGTTTTTGTAGCATCTTTATCATTTATTTCGTTTGAAATTCTTCCAAGTTATTATTAATGTTTAATGTTTTGCCTAGATAGATTTCTACTAAATAATTGCCAAACTTTTCCATAGAATGTAAAGCTACTTTATATTGTCGAGATGATAAATATTCAATATTACATTGCTCTTGAATATATATATATATATATATATATATATATATATATATATATATTATATATATATAGTATATATTATTAATAATATATATAATCTTGTTCATAATATGAAGATAATCATTATTATTCATCAGAATTTACAAATTGATCCTCCTTATCTTATCTGTGAAAGAGTAAATACATGTTGAATATCTTCAAAGTCATCATTATCATCATCAATCCAAACTCCACTTTCTATTTCAGTTATTGTTTTTGCAGGTGGATACAATGTGAATCTCTTAGTAGAACAACAATTATAAATGTACATATCACCAAATCTACAACTTAAAAATGAATCAACTATAGCTAGACAAGGTCTACAAAGGATCAATGGATGACCTCTTAAATTATTCTTGGGATTTAAAATCATAAAATCAACCTGATACTCCCATGAATATAAAGATACAAATACATCTTCTAATATACCATCAAGTTTAATAACATATCTATATGCTAGTTCAATAAACTTAGAATATATTGAATATTAGGAAGCCTTAATTGATCCGTAGTTTGCTTACTCTGGATATTGATGGTTGCTCCTAAATTGATCAAAGTGTTTGGGATTTCAGTACCATTGATATGAATTTTTACAATAGGGATACCTGTATCTAGATATTTTTGAACTGTTGGTTTCCCCATGATAATATCTACAATATTTCTTACCAATTGAATATTTTTAATGTCTTTCCTTTTTCTTCCTAGTTTTGTAATACACAACTCCTTTATTGTTTTCAAAAATATAGTTATTTCCTCTATAGCTTGTAGTAAGGAATTTTGATGTAATTTTTTTTTAATTCATCTAGCATATTATATTCGGTTGTAATGATTTGCCTTTTTATCCCCTTATCAATTTGAAGCCTTTCAGGAAAAGGGGGACCTTGAAGGGAAACAAAAGGTTGCTCTACTAGAGGAATTGTAGGAGTTGAATTTATTTGGTTGTCTCCTTTGTGTGTAGGAACATCTTCCTTTGGAGGAGACTTTTCTTGATCAAGAGATACCTATTTTTTAGGAATTTTATCCTCCTTAAATTTTTGGATGATAAATGGCGGTGACTTCTTTTGTAAAACCCTATCAGATCTAAGATGAACATCATTTAGACCTAGAGATGTTGTCATACAAGCTTGAAAGTTTTTACCCTAAACATTATAGATGGGTTGTTGAGGAGGTTTATTATTTGGATTCAGAGGTGGTTAAGCATGTAATTGATTTTATTTTTTAGGAAAGGGGGTGGATTGCAAGGGAAGCAGTTGGATTTTAGTCAACGAGGGTTGGAATTTTGGTTGCGTAGGTTGTGATTAAGGGGGATAATACTAGGTTGATATTGAGGGTATGGCTGTTGGAATTGAGGATACTGAGGATTCTTTCCATAAGATTTTTTCCAACCCTATGACCAAGATGGGTTTTGGTGTTGAGGTGGCCAAGGTTTCTAAAGAATGGGTGCATTCCAATTACTTTATGGTTGTGCATATGATTGACATTGTGCATTGTGATCTTATACCATCCCTGTGTTTTTAGGCTACTAAGATCTCTTAGGAGCAACAAAGCAAAGCAATTCGACTTGACTTGTTCTAGTTTCATCCTAGAAAACAACCTTAAGCCTAGGCATTCAGAGGGACATTATTCTGTATCATGATTTTCAGCACATATAACACATATTTCAACACTATCAAGAGGAAATTCACGTAGAGCATGCTTTTTCCTACACTTGGGACATAAAATAGATAATGCAACATTCTCAGTTTTTTTCTTGTTTTTAATCCTTAGAGTATCTAGTTTTTCACTAAGATTTCCAAGGATATATGTTTTAAAGTTGTCGAGCAAATTTCCTAATTCTGCTCTACTTACTGTTCTAGATGCATATTTTCTTACTCTTGACATGACTAGGTCTCTTGGATTCTTACCATATTTTGCCTTACCTCTTGCAATGTGTTTTCACAACTCACAAATTTCATCAAATTCCAATTGAGAGACATCTCCCTTTCCCATTAAATTGAGAAGATCAATCCACTCATTTCTTATGGTTTTTAGTAAAAGAGTTTTTAGTGTCTCTTCATCTAAATTGTGCATTTTAGCCCTTTTGATATTGTAGGCAAAACTTTCCACCAGATATTCAATGTTTTCATCCTCTTTTTTGAACCATATTAAAGACTTCATCCTTAAGGTTACAGTGCATACAAGAATCTTTATATTTTTCTAAGAATATTCTTTTCATATCATCCCATGTTCTTATAGAATGTGTTCCTAGGTCCATAAACCATTTAATAGATCCATCTTTTAGAGTGGCCAGAAGAAATTTCAATTTCTAAGTATTAAATAAATAGTCATATGATTTACATAATACTTCAAACCAAAA
Organism: Pinus taeda; assembly: GCA_000404065.3. NCBI lineage: Eukaryota > Viridiplantae > Streptophyta > Pinopsida > Pinales > Pinaceae > Pinus > Pinus taeda. Next base: position 18,759 of record APFE030680027.1, read on the forward strand.
ACTAATTGTTTAAGTATCCTCAGTTCTTAAGCCATGAAAATTAGGAAGAATAGAAGGTGAGATATTTTTCATGGTAGCTACGGTATCTTCATCTAGGATGGGGAATCCACAAGGATCCTCTTCATGAAAGTATCTATCATCCCCCCTTCCATTTCTACCACCGTGAACTACTCTATTTCCTCCTCTACCTCTTCCTATACCAATCATTTGTCCACCATCTCCATTGTGTACTTATCCTTCCCCTTCTCCCACCATTATAGATTCCTCAGAGCTGATATAAGGTTCAACAACATGATTATCTACTTCTTCCTCTAGTTCTTCTACTAATAGTATGTCAGAAAAAATTCCTCCTCTTCTTCACTAGGCACTTCTAACTCCTGTCCTAAGAGTTGTTCATCTATTGAAGAGAGAAATGTGACTCCTTCAGTAGGGAATGTAGGTTCTTCAACTATAGCGTCTGTAGATGAGGTTGGTGAGTCCCTAGGTTTCATACCTATGCACTTTTGGAAGTCTATGTCTACCTACTATGGATGGAATGCGAGTGTCGGTGGATGGTGTGACACTTCGTGGTCTAGTAGTGATGGTTGGTGATGATGGTATTGCACTACGTCCTCTTCCTCTCCTTATAAATTTGCCCCTAGAATATCATTCTATATACATGCATACTAAATGATTTTAATATGATTTTAATTATGCATCTAGGGAATGAATGCATCTAATATGTTATGAAAATAAAAATAAAACCCTATATACACTTCTGTGACAACAATGCAAAAAATGTTGAGTAATTGAATTGATAGTTAAATTACGTCATTAAATTGTCAAACTAAGGTCCGTGTACTTGTGAAGTGCATGTGCACAATATGTGTTAGGATTTATATTTTTGATTATAGGATAAATTTCCAATGTATAATGTAATTCCTAATCTATTGAAGCAAATTATGAATCTAAGACAAATCAATATTAACTCATATCAATTCTACACACATGTTCTTTCCATCAAACTTGTTCAAACGAAGTAATTTGAAAGAAAAATAATCTTAAAATCAAAATAAAAATTAAAGGCTTATGCTATTGAGCTGAATTGAAAGGTTATTCTATTTGACAACAATTTTTTTTTTACTCAATTGAACTGAATTGAAAAGACTACTCTAATTGACATAATTACAATATGAGATTATTGAAATGAATTGAAAAAATATTTTGTTTGATAGAATTGAAATCTAATCTATTGAACTGAATTGAAAATTTATACTAATCAACTAAAAGTAAATATAACTCTAAGTGCTTGAAATCACATCTATTCTAAAATTGTATAAATAAATTAATTAAGGAGTAGAATTAAAATAAATTTAAAAAGAAATGATCTAAACTAAAAAAAATGATAGATTAATAATGTGTGTAACTGTGATTAGAATCAATCTGAACATCGACCTTTAAATCAGAGACTAAGCAAATATCTTGAAATGAGCAAACTAAAAGGGGAAATGTTTTTGGTATTTGGATTTTTGAGTGAGTGCTCAACTTGTGTAAACAAGACAACGTTAAATAAACTATGACTAGAAACAAAGTATTGGCAAAAAGCATCTAAAATTAAACTACACATAAAACAATAATGATCAACAACTATACTAACTTACAACTCTTCAGGGGCCCCCCTTTCGAGTGCAAGAACGAAAGAGCTTCAATCAATGAATTATTCACCCACACATTTGATCATAAAAGGAACAAAGTAATTGTATTAAAAACAAAGGCCTCCAATAGCAAAAATTACAAGATTAGGAATGTCTATTTGTTCTCGGTTCAAAGATATTTATAATATCTCTTGAATAAAAAGTTCAAAGAGTTACAAGCCAAGAAGGTAGTTTGCAATTGACAACTAAATGATTAAATCAAAACAAGAACCATTCTTCTCATTATTTCCTACGATAAGATAAAATCATGAGAAGATCAAATTAACACATCATAAACTTTAATCCCAATATTTTCTCATTCAATCCCACACTCGCTTGATGATGCCATGATCTGCCTTGATACTCCGGGCAAGGATAGAGTGTTGTAACCAAAGTTGACATTTGGTTTCACCATCAAGGTTCTCGAACCTTGTGAGTTGCCAGATTGGTGTAATAGGTGGATGTTCATATATTCAACACTTTTCATCTACCTATATGATCTATTCTCCTTCAAACTCATTGAAACCTACCTAACCATAGATTGAGCTGCATAATCTCTAGGTAGCTGCAAAATTAATGCATTTCGATATCCATATAAATGTTTTGATTAGATTTCACAAAGAAACTATAGATTATAAACTATAAATGAATGATACTTTTATTGTGTTTGAGCATATATGATGTGACCTTATAGTTTGAAAATATAGAAAAATTACCACGAAAAAGATGGAGGGGAAGGTAAAAGGGTGTCCAAAAGAGGAAAATTAAGGACCTCAACATGGGTATTGGAAATGATAATCCTACTCCTCCTCCATTCAAAAAATTACCTTTCCATAAAGAAAAAAAAAGAAGGAGAAAAAAATATATGAAAAAGAAAAAAGTAAAAAATAGTGGTGAAAATATAGATTCCTGGCACAATCTAAACTCAAATTTTCATCAGAAGACCAAGTTAATAACCAATGAAAATTCCAAATAAATAATCTACCTAGTTATTTTATTTCTATTTTGGAAGTTGTTAGAGTCGGTCTTGTTAGTCCTCCGTCAGAGATAAAAACTCTTTATGCATTTCATTTTTAGGAGTCCCGCTCCATTCACACAGCTGCATTCCTCTAGGGGCATGCCATAATCTGATGGAAAAGGTCATGCTCGTCATTTCCCCTCATGTCCGGCTCCTGCTGGCTTAGGTATTTTGTCAATAATCACTAAAGTCCATGTGTTAAATTGGCAACTAGGGCCAAACTCCATGTGGGTCGGCTTATTTATGGCAATTGATATTTTTATTGGATCCCTCTCGTCGAGAGGTGTAGGATTGATCCAAAGATAATCCGATTCCAATAAGTATTTATGGAGATATGAATTTATTTTGATTATGTAATTATTATCAAGCCGACCGGCTCTTATGTAGGCTCTAGAAGCCCAAACGTCATGTCTATTCACTTATACGTTTTTTGGTATAAATAGAAGGAGAATTTAAGTCATTCTACACACACTCATTCTCTTGTGATCTCTCTTCATCCTGTTTTGGGTTTGATGGAGAAAAGATTCAAAAGATGATGCCCTAATTAAGCCATTCTTTGAGGAGGTTATGCGCTAGTCATATAACACATGGAGAGCACTCATATGTTGAAGCCCCACACGCAGTCAAGGGATAAACGTCAGTCACATGGTTATATACGTAGCAACTTCATGTTATATATACACGCTGTTCACATAAATCGGGTATTCTCCTAGAGTTGAGTAGCCGTAGTACTATGAGGAGTAGCCACAGCAATATGATGAAACCCTACACTAGTCTAGGATGCCATAGCCATGCAGGAAGTATATACGCACTTCATGATATAGTCACGCAGGTGGAATCATATGCAGCAAAATTCATGAATATATAAACGCACAGGATTCATGGATATATATACATGCAAGAGAAGAACCACACACGCTATTCATTACGCTAGTTAATAAATCGTTGTTCAATTACGCTAGTCAATGAATCTATAAGATACGCTGTTCATTGCACTGTTCATTACGTTGGTTAATGAATCTATAAGATACACTGCTCACTGTACTGTTCATTACGCTGGTTAATGAATCTATAAGATACGCTGTTCACTGCACTGTTCATTACGCTGGTTAATGAATCAATTGCTGTTCATTACGCCGGTCAATGGAAACATGTATATGCTTAAAAGAAGAACAGAACTTGGGTTTCACCTCTGGAATCCACGTGAATCTTGGGTACAAGCATATGCCATAATAGAAGGACAGAAGTTGCATAAAGGGAGGAACTGATCTCATATTTCATATGAAGATGGGTGCAGGGATCCGCTAGTATAAGAAGCAGATCTGCATTATGTTAGAGCATCACTTTGTCTGTCCTTATTCTCACAGAAAATGTCAGATCTTGAGTATCGAGGGTTTATAAAGGATAGAAGAGTCCTAAGGTGCAGATCTGGAACCCAGCAAGAAAGGCTGCAGAAGACCTTGAAGAGCAATATCATCTTTAGGTTGTCTGAGCAGTCTATTCTAGTAAGCAGATCTCTTTGTCTCAAGATAGCGTTGAGGAGATACCCTAGAAAATGTATGAATTCTGATTGCTGTAGGTGACAACATGAATAAAGAAGGATTGTGTAGATTCTGGAACTATAGCCTAGTTGCTTTGCCAGGATGCAAGCCATAGCAAGCAGCTAAGGCTGATATGCATATGGCTGTATAATAAAACAATAGAAGGACTATGTTACAGCTTGATGAAGAAATAGAAGGACAGCTGCATTATGGGCACACTAGCAAGAGCATCATGATGATGCATGATGTAGCATGATGGTAACTCATGGTAAGGTACAAAAAATGAACGAGATGCAGCACTAAGATAGGTGAAGGAGTCACCTTAGAGAATCAGTTGAAGCAATATGTCTTCAACTAATCTCTGCCGATATCCAAAGTCAAAGTGTTGACTTCTATTGTAAATGTACTCTCTCTCTTTCTCTGCTTAACTTTGAAGAACATAAAAGAAGAATTGATCAAGGGTTTTCCCACACATTGTGGGGTTTGTCCCTAGCTCGCGCCATATCTTGTGTCCTCTTGTCTTGGCTTGTTTTCTACGTTTTATATTTATGTTCTATCTGCAGTTTATCTTAATGCTGATATGATTGCTAACTGTGAAAATTTAAATAAATTGCTCTAGCATAGAACATACCTAAACTTAACACCATGACAATCAAGGTCTGGTCCTTTAATGGACAAGAGTCATTTTCGATAATTAGGTCTAGGGTTAATCAATTTGGTCTTCAACCATGTCCAATAAAGCGATGTAGGCTAGAGTGAGGCCCTTACAAAGTTATGATTCAGAGAGTTTCATCGTCATGTTGATAGACTTCGATTGTTCTTCAAAATTCTATTTTGAAGAAAAGCCAAACAGTGTCATTTGTGATAAAATTTTCAAAAAAGTCGTCAGTTGATTTCTTCAGGTGCAGTCATGGTTTCTGTAGCCAAATGCCCTGTCATGTAATCCCTGCAAAGAGTGCCGAAAATTTCATCATTTGAGCTAAAATTTCAAAGGGAAAAGTGAAATTCAGTGTTGCTTTAAGTCAGTGAAAAAAGCCAAAATGAAACATTAGCAAAGTGGGTTTTTGAAGAGGAAAAAATTAAACCCATGACTTCAAAGTATTTATATATAAGTTTCCACCAAAATCAAAGTCATTGTGCAAATTAAGTTCATAGGGAAACATTGCAAAGCATTGAGAGAGCAAAGTGCGTGTTTAGAGTGAGTTGGGAATCATTTTCCAGAGCGCGATGCACACACAGAGGGGTGCGGCGCACATACAGAGCACAGCGCACATAGAGCCACCCCACGGTGCAAAATTTCTACGAGCGCAGCACACACACCGGGCGCGGCGCACTGGGTTTGGTGTGCGGCGCACACCCACAAAGGCCTGAAATCATGCCAAATTGCCTCAAGTTGCTTGTGAAACCCCTCAAATCAATAGGTAGGCTCTATATCATGGCTTGCTCATAAAATTTTGTGAATGTTATGGTGGTTCATGGATATGTTTAGTTGCAATAAAACTCATAAAACCAACCACTAAAAAAAACATCAAAGCCATGGTTGCTAGGGTTGCAAAATTGTGGTGTTAGTGCCAAGGCCCTGTTTTCACCCCTTATTTTTCCCTTTCCTACCCTTTTTCCCTATCATCCCTATCTCATTTTTCCCTATTACCCCTACCCTAAAATATTACCAAACCCCATTCCCTATCACCTCCTCTTATTTGTCAACATAACACCCCAAAAACCTACCTTACCAAAACCCCAAAACCCTACCTTATCAAATACCCAAACCCCCCTACATATCCCTACACAAAACTTCTCCCCATAACCCCTATTCCCATCATATTACTCCCCTCCTAATACTCCCTTTTTTTCATTGTTCCCCTTGGTGGCAGATATCACAACAACACCTAGTTTCACACCATCAT
>APFE030680027.1:25447-50828 GCA_000404065.3 Pinus taeda
TCGTCTATATGCCTATCACATCAGGTTGCTCATGCACTTTACTAGGGTACGGATGATGAACCTCCCATTTTTCATTTGTAGGAACATAGAGAGGATGAACACCTTCATGCAGCATAAGACCCCTCAGCGGAAACTTAACAGTGTTTATCACTTTGCTCTTATCTGGATTTTGGTGGATCATCAGTTGGGATTGCAGGGCATTGCTTGGGAGGACTTCATCTCCCGTGACCTCTTCAGCACTTCACAGGTATTATCAGAGGCAACGCATGAGATAGGTGGTCCTTCTCATCAGTATGAGTGCCATGAGACCACTACTATGCCAGTATTTGTTACATATCAGAGAGGCAGTAGGCACTTGTTTGCAGTAGCAAAGCGAGTGTTATCTCCACCCGGGGTGGAAGGGGCCTCGTTTCCAGCATCGACGACATAGATACAGGACAAGGGCAAGAGGCCCATGCATGGAGAGGGGCCATCAGGTGAACAGGAGGCCGACTTCATCCTCATTCAGGATGATGATGTAGATGTGGAGAGTGCCAAACTTAGGATGACCATCCAGGAGCAGAACACGGAGATCCAAGACTTGTCACTCAATTTAGAGAGGGCCAAATGGATCATCAGGTATGTGGAGCAGAGAAACAAATAGCTTGAGGACCAACATGAGATCATGGAGCTGCAAAGCATTTGTGAGAATCGACAAGTTGCCCAACGAAGGAGGATTGAGCTCACTACCTTGCAGCAAGAGATTAGCAATGACCGTGAGTCTTGGCTCGAGCACATCAACATCCACCTTGAGAGACTGCTGGATAAGGCCGACAAGGACAAAACCATATTGAGGCGGATGGTTTATCATTACTGGGCACATAACATGAGTTCAAAAGCTCGGATAAGGAGCTTGAAGGCAAAATTGAGCAGAGCGACAAAGAGACAAAAGAGGTAAAAGGAGCAAGATCGGCTTCGAATCTTGGCTGAAGCCTCTATGGCCCAGCATAGTGCCTCTTAGAGAACCTCCAGCCCAAATTTCAAGAAATTTGGGGCAATTTTGGTTACATGGCAAAATTTTGGTCACAACATAGGTTTTTTCTCCATGTGCGCCGCGCCACTGGCACGACACTTAGGATTGGGAGCTCCAAACGACAAATGGCTTGCATTTTTGGATTCAACATGAAAAATTATTACTACTGGTGCTTGGACAAGAAATTTGGGCATGATTTGAGTCTCCAGGAGGTCAAAAACACCCAAAAAATGGCCTCTTTGCCCCTATTTTGACACACATGAAGCAGTCTTGGGAGAATGAAGTTTTGGAGGGGAAAATGAGCACCAAATTCAGAAATTCCACTTGGGTTGGAAAGTAGATAGGCTAGGATTTCCAACAAGCATACTTGGGTACATTTTGGACTCCTGCAGGTACCTCAAAACATCCTCCAAAGTGGCGCGGCGCATATAGAATTGGGCGCGGCGCATATAGAGAAAAAGGCCAAATTCACCTCCGTTTCACGAAATTTCAATTCACGACTTTCTCCAAGTGGGCCCGCTCATCTACACTTCACTTTTGTCAGCAACTAAGGCAAAGTTTAAAGAGTTTGGCTTCTATCCAAGTGGCAAAGGAAGGAAAATGGTCACCCAAGCCATTTGTCATCTTTGTAACGCTACACCTGTAGCTAATGGTTGGCTTTCCATCTCCATTTTGTAAAGATTTGAGAAACTCCCCAACTCTTGGTCATTCTATCTCCTCATAGCATGGTCTATTTATTGTATGCAAACTATTTGCAAAGGGTTGGTTGGCTTGTATTTCTGGGAGACTGTGGGAAAGAAACTTTGTTTCTTCATTGTATATTTTGATAGAGGATTAATGAAAGGCAACAGCTCTGTTTCATGAGATTCATGTGGTTGTGAGTGTAGCAAATGTGTTTTTCTTATGTTTCATATGAATCTCGTTATGTTTCATAGTTTATTCATATTCATTTCTAGTGAAATTTTCGGAGTAAGATAAGGTAGAATTCATTTTTATTGCTCTGCCTATGGAAAATTTTCACACTGTGTGTTTCTCTTCTGTTGAAAAGGATTCATGTACTTATGCCCTTTTCACCCTCCTAAAGCAATCTCACCATTCAACGTTATTTCAAACTAAATTGCTAGACTTTCCACCTATCTTGCCTCACGAAGTAATCTGTGCCTTTGTATTAAATTCTCTGTTGATTGCTGTCCTTCAGTCCCATACCATCCTAGAAACTCAGTCATACATAAAAAATTGTTTCTTGTATCCATAATTACTTACTAGCCTAAGATCAATATCTCACTGTAAGTCTTCTTAGACCATTTCGTTTGTCTATTCACTGAGTGTGACTCGGAGAGAGCCCTCTCCTGTTCCGGTAGGGCTAGCTACCAGACTGAGCGTGGTTTGTGGTTACCTTGAATTTTGCCTTCCTTCAGCCTAAGGTAGATTTAGGTGCTAACAAAAGTAATCTCTTATGGAAATTGAATAATAAATTGAGGATAATACTTTTTTTGAATAATCAATTGAAATTGAATAGTAATCTACATGAATAAATTGGAAGTATTTTTTTAAATATTCTTGTAAATAAAGAATGTTGCATATATATTCATGTGAACTATTGCTACAAATCCTTGTTCAAAAATATCTAACTCTACTCCAAATACAGAGGCGATATCGATATCTCTAGAAGATATAAGACGACTATTATCTTGGAGGGAAGCATAGAAGCATTTTCAAACTATTGGAAAGAAGAAAATCGAAGGCTCTTCAAAGTCTCTGAATCAATCAAAGTATCAAGGACTCAAGATACTAGACGTGCCACACGTCTAGAATAAACCTGTCAACATGGAAGAATAACACAAGGCCAATTCTAACAAATAAAAGGAGGTTTGGTAAATTCTACAATGTTTAATTATTTCACTGAATTTTATGATTAACAATTTCATAACAAATACCTTGGATTTTAGTTACCTCAAAATTTTAGTGGTGTGGGAACCCCAAAATTTTGCATTTACCTTGAAAAAATCAATAAAAATCCCATTCTAGCCTATTTTCCAAATAATACTTTGTTTGTTAGTCAAAGCTTTAGTGTACAAAGTTCAACCATTTTTTAGAGTTGATGATATCCTATACTTTTATTATAGCCTTCCAATGTAATAGATGCTACGATTTTTATTACCTTTCTCCATCCATTATCATACCACTAATTTTCACCTTGCCATTTCGTTAAAGCCTTAACCTATAATTATAGTAGATTGAGGACATGACAATAACTTCAAAACAAAGGCTATGATGATAAAGTGATCTATAGGAACCATTCCTAACTATGAAATATACACATCTTTTTTAAACCAAGATAAATAACACACAATTTATTCATACACACAATGCCATACATAGATCTTTTTATCCTAAAAATAAATTATACATTCCAAGTCACTGAGTTACAAAATGAGATATTTTTATTTTTGATTTTTTACAATAATTCATCCTTTGAATAATGACAATCAATCATAAATAAATATACAATAGTTCAAGATACATATATCCACAACCAATGAATTTGCAACTATACATCATTTCCTTAACCTCTACAATCTGACAATTTATTACAAACAATCATAATAATATACAAGTCTTTTTATAAAACCAATGATACCATGCACCAAGGGGATGGAATTTGATCTCAGATTCATTGACTTATTGTGCTACTATGATGTAGTCCTTGTACACGTGTAGAAATTCAGTGTCCTGACCGAATGTTGTTGAATCACCGATTGACCTCCTTTCCTACTCCTTGGGTACTCTTCTTCCTCGCGGGCCCCCGAGCTATAATGTGGCTGTATAGAAGAAGAAAAACACTAACAAATGGAGGAGAGAACTCTAGTTCAATAGTTTCCCACTCCAAGAGCCTCCACTTCCACCAAACTCACTATAGAATTCAGTAGCCACTCTAAATACATAATGACATTATGATAATCACTCAATAGTAGTAAAAAAAAGAGAATCCCATTCTCATAACTTGCACTTTATTTTATAGAAGGTTTTAGTGATGACATTTGTCACTCCATGCAAAAATAATTGTTTTTATAAATCCAATTTTTTGATTATTCGTCTATCTGTGTGTTAGACTGTCACCAAAGCTCTTCTAAAATTATTTATTTAATTTCTTATTAAAAATGTTATTTTCCCTCACCCATACATGTTTCCCTATTTCTTCTCATAGCTGTCCCTTGATCCCAATTTATATTTCCTAATTTGTGTTCATTAATTAAGTCAACAGGTAGGTCTCATATTTTGCTCCCCAACTACTCCATAGTTTTTATCAAGTTGAAATATTAGAAGAAGATCTTTGTTTTATGCTCTTTACAAATGGAGATTCTCTTTTGAAATTAATTTTCTCTAATTTTAAATTATTATTCTTTAAATTCATGCACAACTCTCTTTTCTTAATGAGAGAAAATTATCATTGAATTACTATTTCTAATTTAACTCTATGTCCCCTTTCTCTTTTGTTATTAGAACAACTTATATGTTTAAGAGTTATCTAAATATGCATTATATATTTAAGGGTTTCCAAAATTGAGGAGGAAAAGGTTACTTATTTGATTAAGCTTTTTATAACACTACCTATTCTCCCTACTCCAAATATTTTCTTATGGTTTAATTAATTTTATTCCAATACCCACTTACTACATTACGTGAATTAGTGATTATCATTGCATGATCATGAACCCTAATTTATATTTAAGTTTTTTTCTTCCTAATGCCAAGTGTTCCAAGTTAATTACACCCTTAAAGAACTTCCCTTCGAAGTTCCAAGGGTTCCATGCCACTTGCCCTTCAGGTGTCCATGTCTATGAGGAGAAACTTGGGTGCAATGATGGAGACTAATTCCATCTCATGTGTCACCCTCTATGGTCAAACTAATGGTATTGGGGATCAAGGAATATTCCTTGATGTGCCTCCCCAATAAATCCTTGTGAACAACCCAATTTGGGGTCTTCCCTCACAACATTGTGAGCTTCAAGGAGAAGGTATCCCAATACCTTCCATCCTAAGTCATGGTGGGAGTGCTAGCGCGCAGAATTAGGGACACTGCCCCAACCTTCCCATGCAATTCCATATATCTTGTACAACCCCATCACCCATGTATGAGTCACTAAGATAAGAAAGTTTCATGTGCATACAACCACTATCATGGCAATAGCAACCATAGCTGAATATCAGTTAAAAGTCTAGATTCTAGTGTCAATAGTATGTAATCGATCAAACCAAAGGTATTTAGTTCATCACATGTAGGTGCATCTTGGTGGTCTCCTGCCACACTCAATAATCATTAGTAATATTTTCCCATAATGTTAGTCATTGATATAATTTCACGTGTTGAATTATCATTATGAAAAAATCATCAACATAATTTCTAACTGTAAGCAAGAAACTAGTCCTCAAAATATGTAAGCAAGACAACATATAATGAAATTCATCAACATGATTACACATATTCATCAAACAATCCATCACAACCATAATCATCATAACTAAAATAACATCAAAATGGCACATCATAATTATTATCACATCCACTAATAATAAAATTAAAATAACCGAATCCTCGACTTGATGCCCTCAATGAATATTATATGTGCCATAAGGTGGTGTCAAGGTTAAGATAATATTAAAGTTAGTCAAATAGAGTGGGGCACTACATACACCTCTTCCTAACTATAGACTTCGTTTGGAAGTCCTTAAAACAAGAAAGGAAACTGATTACATATCCCATTATATACTCCTTAGAAGTGACATTGGGAATCTATTCCTCTACTCCAATCATAAACCTTATAATTACACAATTATGAGTAATAATTTACAATAATTCACTTGTCAAAAATTTTCATTATGAAATTCGCAACGACTCAATTTTTATGAATAGAAGAGTCTAATATCGTTTATCTAAATACATGTATGAAAATTATCAAGTGGTCACTTTAACTCTTCTAGCCGTCTATCGAATATATATACATTTATTTCATTACATTCACCTACATTGGTTGTGGCATAAATAATTGAAAAAAATGCATATTGTCCAACATCTTTAGAGTATAACTTAGATAAAAATTGTCTTATACTCAAATTTTATAGCTTAATGCTTCTATGACCTTTACATGACATCTAGAGTACTTGCTATATTAACCTCAAGTTCTAGAGCCTTATCTTTTAATATGTTGTTGTTATCGAAGAGAGGGTAGCAATCATTAATAGTAATTATCACGAACATGTCTTCTTCACAAAAAAAATGATTTATTGTTAATAGGAAAGAACAACATTTCTCAATTTAGGAATCACTTAAAAAATATGAATTGAATTACAAAGTAATGATGATATTGAATTAACAAATTCCTATTTCCTTTATAAACTTTCCTAATAATGCTAAACAAGTTGACTTTGGTGGAATAATTTTAAATAAGAATTGAATGCGTTATATATTTTCTTAAAATTGAAGGATAACAACACCCACTTAAGATTTACAAACAATTTGTTAATTCAACAAAGGCAAGGATGCTGGATCAATACTTCAAGTACCATTAACAACATACCCTTTATAAATTCTACCATACCACCTCAACAAAATATAATCTAATAAGAGAATAGGTCCCATCAAAATAATGTAAATATTTATATATTATAAAGGAATCCCCATGATTAAGAGAATGGAATCCCCAATTTCTGATGATGAAGTGTTTCCCAAATTAAATTTTCTTTCGATTCACTAACACCAATGTGTAATTAACTTTAAAAAGCTATCACTTAACATTTAATATTTATTCTCCTAACATGTACCATATTGTTTTTGGTTCTATTCAACCTTGATTCCCTGTTCTTGGAGCCGTAGGAAATACTTTCCATTAGAACCCACATTTTCTTTTACAAGAAATCAATTCCAATTTTCCTATTAATCATATTGTTTTTTTATTTTACAAACTTTAAACTTGTTATGACTACCATAGTAGGATCATAAATGTCCAAAACACAATTGATTCCCTAATCCTTTACAAGGAGATTCTCCAAATTTGTATTTTTCTCAATGGCCTTGCATTGTTTAACTTTATAGATCTTATGATGGCCTTGCTTGTTTATTTGTACCTAGTTATATTATTTACCACTAGGTGTAGCCTTAACAATTCATCTCTTGTAGAAAGGCTTAAATATGTGTGAGACAATTTTAACTATGGTTATTACGACTCTCATTGACTTATATTTTGTTTTTATTTTGACAATTGAAGACATGAAATGATCTCATATAATTATATTGTATTATTGATAACACATGTAGCACCCCTCCATCTTATCATATGATCCACACATTTTTCCCCTTTTTCTGACACACTTTTTAGCATTACCCCTCAACCCCTTAATTTCTATAACACTTACTCTACAACCTTAACTAACTTTATAAATATACCCTTAATTATTGTTATTAATAAAACATGATAGATGGGGCCCATTTAATATATATATATATATAGATTATTTGTGTGGAAATCAAAATCTTGAATAATACATTTCACCCTTTTTTTTTTGTAAACTGTGACAAAAATCTTTCTAATAATAAAAAAGGAGGTACATCACCAATACACATTACTGATAAAGACATCATACTAAACATAAGAACCATTTGGACCCTGCATGATAACATTACAAAGCCAAAACTAGACCATTGTTAGTTTCAGTCCAAAGGTAATAACTGCACCATGCCACTAGAAGCTTGTCATTGGCTAGGGAAAATATAAACACAACAGGGAAAAAAGCATCAATGATTCTTCCAACTGCCTGAGGTCACAAAGCATTGAAGAAGGAATTACCAGATACAAGGAGAAATAACCAAACTTCCAGCAAAATGAAAAGAGCCAAGAATTAAATTTCCCATGAGTGCATGCCACAAATGCCATAATATCCAATAAGCCCACAGAAAGGGAAAAATCGAATACTGGCCTTACCCTCTCGAGCAATATCACCTTCATGCCATAATAAAAACATGAAACGACCAAGTTCCAATATGGATCCATCAGACCATAGAGAGTCTTTGTTTAGAGACGACGTGACCAGAACTCCAAAAAGAGGCCAATGACTGACAACACTTTGCGCCATGCAAACCAAATGAGAAGGTCCACCTGAAAGGGAACATCCTCTAACACGACATAGTTGTAGAATGACACATTAGTTTCCATGATGATAAAAGAGACTATTATAAAACCATCAAAAAGAAAAATAGAATTCTAGGAGAACGAGCAACAACACTGTAACGACAATGGAAAAAAAGTGTCCAAAAACATGAGTCCTTAGAATTTAATCCTTATTAGATGAAATAATGGTAAGATCCTAAAAATTTTCCACCAGAGGATCAATATCATCACCATGATCAATAGAAGGGTCAGTTAGATCACTAGAGGCAAAATTTGACACAAGAAAACCCTCCACTCGAGCCAATCTAGAATCCACATTATCAAGAAAAAAAAGATGACTGTGCAACATGCACTTAATGTCTTCCAATCTAGAGAATAAATTATAGATTTCAACCTATTTATCTTTGAAAATAAACTGAAACAAAGTGTCTATTTTCTAGTGCAAAGCAAGATAATACAAGAAATGGAACCTTTTCTTACGAAATCTACATGGGTCCGGGACCCTTTTCCAGATCCAAACTAGACATTTGAAGCTCATAATCAAAATGATAGGGTCACTTCTCATTCTATTTTTCCTCCAAAAGAAGCATTTCTGTTCTGAATTCAAGAGGAACTGCATCAAAATAAGTTCCAATAGAATCAAAAGACAAAGGACAAGTGCATTTGAAGTCAACAAAACTCATATCGCCCCTCTCATTCAGAATTCTCTAACGAGGAGGCAATGAGCTCGAAATGGGGTAGCATACCAAACAAGTACAAAACCCACGACTAACAAAACAAGAGAATGAATGAATGCCTGATCCTTATCCTGACTGCAAAACTAGCAAATCATCCCCCCAATGCCATAATGGGGTGTCAAATTCAAGGAGATAACCAAATTTCAGACAATTCAAGGACATAAGACTCCAAAACCTCCAGAGCCTAACCATACTGAGAATAAAACAAGTACCCAACTTCATAATCAGAGAAACTTCCTCCCCCACAACACATAGTGACTTGCCCAGATCGAGGTCGAAACAAAATCACAGGAACAACCCTAAGATAAACACAAAGGGTTCCCAGAGGAAAGACCAGGAACCACCCAACAAAAATAACAGTGAGCTAATCTATATAATACACCTATGTAAAGTATAGACCCAAATAGATAGAGAGAATTTGAAATCCAAATGCACGAAGATATTGCACCAGTTACAACCCCAATACACACCATAGAGATAATAGCACAATTTTAATTCAACAATAGTCCAACCATTAATTATATGATAATCTAGGAGATACAAATGCATAACCAGATCATAGCAAAATGAAACAATGGATGAAGTAACGATAATAATATCTTGTTACTCTGTAGCACCCTGCCCAGTGCAGATGCAATTGATATCATAAAGCCAAACTCCTGAGATAAATTAGCCTCACTCACACTCCACATAAGAAAAAATAATAGCAACGTCAACCTAGCCAAGGAATGGCACACCATAGAGATAATAGCACAATTTTAATTCACCTCCTTTCCCACACGTTACATACCCTCACCACCTTAGAGACACAAGCAGACATTTAAACTGACAGGACTTGCAGTACATCTTACAATTCCCTCCACCAATTCTTTGCCACACCATAACAGGCTTAAGCCATTTGTTGCAGGGGCACACCTCACAAGGAGTCACTGTTAACATTATTGATATTACCTCCATTGGAGGATGGATGATCCATATCTATCAAAATTTGGAGTGAAACAAGGTCACCATCTAGGTGAGGAGGGGGCCATTTCTCATCCTTGAGGCGACAACCAAAATTCGCTAAAACGTATACCATCTTATTACCATTTCTCCGAGTAAGCTAGATGATAACATACTCCAATTTATCAAGCAATACTTTTATGATCTCCACAATCCCCTCAAGCCTCCAACTCTTAACATTATTTCTTGGCGATTTCCCATTTAAAATTTTATGGACACATTGAATGCCAATCAATGAATCCCCCTCTATCTGGTTGTAATTTGAATCCTTCCATAATAACTATTTGGATGAATAGCTCTAATGCCAGGAACTCTGTCAGATTATTTATTACAACCCTACAAATTTGAGCAAATATCAATATAATAGAAGATTGACAATCTCGAAATACCCCTCTGAATCTTGAGACTCTGGGATTACCCTTAGATTCTCCGTCAAAGTTTAGTTTAATAAACTTGTTGGAGCTGAAGAAAATGACTCCTTTGAGGATATTCTTACATCTAGAAGCAATTTCGCTTTGGATGTGACCATTCACTCATCCAATTCCAACTTCTGCATCATTTCAATCTCAACACCCTAAACTTGCCAATCATTCGTAGACATGGGAGTGACAAGGAGAGTGTTAGGTATGTGTTATACATTTTTTGGACCTTATATTAGGTGGGTGGACCTACCTATGGTTTTTTGCATGGATTCCCCACATGGTTTTGGGCATGATCGTTTTCTGCCCATGGTATTTTGTAGATCCGGTCAAGGGAACTATGATTATGTTCTAATCCAGGGTTAATGGATTGGGGTTTATGTATGCTTCGACATGTATATATATGTATTGTAACATCAAACGAAACATAATGACAAATCAATCTGGTAGTCCCGGTTTTGGGATCTATGGAAAATCTCTGTGTATTTATTTTATATTGTCACCATTGTTTTTTTTTCTGTCTTTTAGGAATTTGTTTGCAGGTAATTTCTATACAGGGTTAAAACCTACATAGAGTTTCTCTAATATTTGAAAAAACCAACTCCCTTATCATTGCACAATTATAATTTTTATGTCTAAAAACCCTATTATTCCTTTCTTTCCACTGGTTCCACAACATGAATCCCAACACTAGAGTCCAGACCCTTTTAAGGATAGGGTTCTTAAACTGCGAATGATTCCATTGTTCTAACAAACCAGTCACATGCTCCTGCTGAGGAATATCCCTTTCGAAAATTGAATGAAGAATAAACCAAACCTATTTAGCCCACGAGTAAGAGAGAAATATATGGTCCCAATTTTCCTTCAGTTGACAACATGAAAACAAAGGGATGATCCTGCATACCTCTTCCTACGAATGATGTCCCAAGTTAACAACCGACGCCTACCAAGAAACCAAAGAAAAAGAGTGGCTTTCAACCAGTAAACTCCAAACCATAAATTTCTATAGATATATTCCTTAGCCATCTTCTCATGGCCTACAAGTACTTCATAATCTTATTTTAATGTGGATGAACCCATTTGTCTCACACATCATCTCAATATGTCATACTTTCGGGAGAATTGAATCCTTCTCTCTCCCAGTGTTTGTTGAAAATCTTCCCAATTTATTTCTTGCAATGCGCATGTCCAATCCTCTTTATCCATCCATCTCCTCTAAGGCTTGGGATCCATCTCCGGTTTAAAAAAATCTCTCACTCGCACTAGGGCCTAGAGTATTTGTGAAAGTTTGCAGATCTCGAGGATGCTCAATCTCTGGGAAATTGTTGCCAAGATTATTCCCAAAATAGAGCAAAGGCCCCATCCTTGATTTCCAAAAAAGCATGCTGCCGAATAACAACCTTGTTTTCCTATGCCCACTATCATATGCTTGATCATGTTGATGACACTTGACACTCAAGGTGATTTCTGAGTTTAGACTTCTATGATGCATATTAATAATAACAAAATCTTTCGGAAAAAATCACATAGGAGTAATATCGTCGACGCGTTTCGAACCATCCAGTGTGGTTCATCTTCAACATACTTCCTCATCCATATCCTCTTCCATAATTTAGTCCCCACTATCACCCATCTCCACCATAACTTCACCCCAAATTCCACACTAATAATCTCTAGATCTCAAAGACCTAGTCCACTAGAAAATTTAAGCTTCACCAGTATGTCCCAATCCACTAACGACAACCTCTTCACCTTGTTAGCACCTCTCCAAAGAAAGTAACGCTGAATAGATCTAAGAGTACGACATACATATTTAGGAATCAACATGGTTGACATTTGAAATATAGGAATCTGCTATAGAACAAAATTCGTTAAAATCAATCTTACAGTAAAGTTCAAAGCTCGAAAAGTCCAGTTGCTGATCTTCTTTGACAACTTATGAATTAAATCTTGCCAACAAGAGATATTTTTAGGATTGAATACTAATGGAGCCCCCAAGTACTTAGATGGAAGAATAGCTACGTGAAACTCTAAAACACATGCTAAATGACACTAGATTGAATCCTTACAGTTAAAGAAGAAGATGCTAGTCTTTTCATTGTTAATAAGGGTACCAGAAGTGGTCATAAATGTTGATAACAAGGAGCGAATTGCTTTGGCTTATCTGAGAGTAGGAATGCCAAAATGACAGACATCATCAATAAATTGTTGATGAGTAATAGGAATATTGTCTCAAAATAAGATCAAATATTTAATATTCCCTTGAGAGCAAGACCCGGTGAAAAAACGACCTAAACCCTCCATAGCCAAAATAAATAGAAAGGGTGATAATAGGTCACCTTGACCTAATCCATGCGAGGACACAAAATTTCCAGAAGGGGATCCATTTATTAAAATAGAGAAAAAAGTGGATGATATGAGGGAAAAAATAAAAGAAATCCAGTATGAGGAAAACCCCAAAGCATCAAGGACTTGAACAAAATAATCCCAACAAATATGATCATAAGCCTTAGACATTTCAAGCTTAACAATCATACCTGGCTTCTTCAAATGTCTTAACGAATGGATAATTTCTTGCACTATGTTGATACCATCTGAGATCTGTCACCCTTGGACAAAACCTGTCTGCTTTGTGGAAATGAGCTCTGAGAGTAGAGGCTTCAAACAATTCACAACCATTGTTGATATCACCTTGTATATTACGTTACAAAGAGTGATGGGTCGGAAACCTGTTGGATCCTCCGACTTCTCCACTTTTTGGACCAAAGTAAATAATGTTGCATAATCCCACCCCACAATCACTGCAATTGACAAGATTCCTCCACCACCTCATGTATTTCATGTCCAAGAAAACTCCAAGAAGCCTTGTAAAAGTCAGAAGTAAAACCATTTGGTCTAGTGATCCAGGTGGATATTGGTGGCCACCTCCGAATTCCATTTGGACCCCCACCATTGTTTCTTTCAGCCTTTCCAGTTTCCTTAATTGTAGCACAATTTACTATTTTTAGTAGTTTTTTAGGTTCTGAACTTCTGGAGCCATTTTGAGGCCCTAAATGATGTTTTTTGGGAATACTGGGAGCAACATGGGGCTATGAATTGATGTTGCTCTCTCCAAAGGTGTAGTTCTTGGATAGATCTTTCTAACGAGATATTGTGTGCTTCAAACAGAGATCGTATGCCAAAGTTACGACCCCGGGAAGTTGATGTACCAATTTACCCAAACGGGGCCCACAGTTTGGTGTTTCATCTTCTAGGGTTAGGTTATTGGATGCTTATGGTTTTCCATTGTTTCTCAACAATAAATAGGCCTTTGAGCCTTATTGTAACACACTTCAGAGGAATGTAGCCTCCACATCTCTTCTCAGAGATAAGCTACCATCGCCCTAACTGGTTTATTTCCATTGTTGATTGTAAGCATATTTTAGTATTTTACATTAATGAAATGAAGTATTATTTCCGTTGCATCTCTGTGTTTATGGTTATTTCTGTAATTTGTTGTGTACCTGTTTAAATCTAGATCATCTAGACATTTTGTTCCGTGACATGCCCATAATCACAACTTCTACCTCCTCGATCTT
Source organism: Pinus taeda (assembly GCA_000404065.3). Classification (NCBI taxonomy): domain Eukaryota; kingdom Viridiplantae; phylum Streptophyta; class Pinopsida; order Pinales; family Pinaceae; genus Pinus; species Pinus taeda. The sequence continues at coordinate 39,362 of APFE030680027.1, forward strand.
TTTAATTGATTACCTCATGAGATCAGTGTTTCATTTTTCTTTTATGTTTTCTATATATAATCCCAGAGAGAAAGAGACAGAAACCTTCTAATTATATTTTATATTCAAACTTACATTAATTAGAGATATCATTTCTATAAGTATATGGATTAATAAATAGCATTAATTAAACACATCCTTTGACAAATTATTATTAATCACTGAATGCAAGAACCAATTCTAATCATAGTATGATTATTCATAGGAAATAATTTAGTAGTACTTTATAATGATATAAGTTGTATTGATAAGTTAAACCTATTTTAAAAGATTTACTTAAATTTAAAGATTTTTTCCTATTTAATTTTCTTTATAGATTTACAATTTCCATTACCTTCGGACAAAAAAAATATTCTTTATTGATTATTTTTTATTATAATAAATTTTTGATAATACATTTATACATTATGATTATTATTATAAAATTATAAAAATATTCTTTATTGATTATTTTTATTATAATAAATTTTTGATAAGACATTTAAAATACATTTTATGATTATTATTATAAAAATTATATATTCAAGATTAAGACATTTTATAATTAGTTACAAATTAAAATTAAAAAAATAAATTCTAAGTAATAACTATATTTTACTCTAATTTAAAAGAAACTAATACCATTTTATTAATTCATTAACTAAACTTTCATAACCATTCTTTCCCATAATATCATACACTATTATACTAATTTTTTCAAGAAAACTAATTACCGTTTTCTTAATTCATGGACTAAAATTTCACAACCATTATTATTATACGTTAAATAACTAACCTATATTCTGTTATAAAGTAAAATTTTATTATTATTATTATTTGGTTTTTTCGGTTAACGACCTTGCTTTGCACTTCTATCTCAATATTTATGATTATTTTGTAGAGATACTGGTAAATACTTATTTCACATACTAAAGCATATATAATATTGTAACAGGTATATTACATTTAATCTGCGCGTTGAATGTTTACAAACAAACAAAAGGCTACTACTGATTTCTGAGGTTCTGGTTGACCCAACACATTTAGACATGGATATTGATTCAATCTCCAGCTTAATCATGGCAACCGGCTTGGACATAATCGTGGACCATGCTACAATAAGACAACTAACCTTACCTTCCTGGGTGATAATTTAGAGTCTCTTTTGGGCGAAGCTTTTCGTGAGTTTCCAATCAAAGCTTGAAGTATTTTGATCATACATAGTGCCATAGACTAGGAGTTTAAATATTATCCAAGGTAGCATACAACAGGGGCATTGAGTCTGGAACAACTGTGGTCATGGTTGTCATTTTAATCTATGAAACCGGATTTGTCTAAAAATAGGTTATGGGTCCGAATTCCACGAATCCAACATGATTCGATGGGAATCTGAATCTAAAAATGGGAGACTAGGTGTGTTAACGGGACACTATCGAATGTCGGTCGTATTTGTTAGGACACATTGTGTCCTGATTTTGGGATTTGAATCCCAAAAAAGTGAGGGTTTATGAGGTTTGGGAGGGTTTATGAGGTTTTATAAGGTTTGAGAGGGTTTATGCAGATATTTACATGTTGTATGTACTATGCATGCTATAATGTTACTAACTTACTTTGTAAACAATAAAACTAATATCTAGATGAAGATCTATGTTTGAAATCAATGAATTTGTATCATTAATGAGAATTTGTGTAAGAAATATCTAATTTTTAATATATATATATAACGAATCCTATGTGTCCTGTTATGGGGGGTTAACGTGTCCGAATCCGACACTCAATCTCCGTATCCTACAAATCCTGAATCCCCATGTTAGGTGACTTAGATTTTAATTATAATTGCTTTTAGTGAGATTTTTTGGGAATTTTTTCTGGTGAGTTTTTTGGTCAAATTTCTCTAAAATCTAATAGGACTTTATTGAAATAAAAAATTTGATGGGTAATCTCTGTACAATCAAAGTGCCTTGGGTTTTTTCAAGGTGCTATATTTATATATAAAATAAAGAACCAATTTAAATAACATAAATCAAAATTTTTCTCCAAATTCCTACACCAAACTAAAAACAACTCTAATACATAAAACTATATTACTTCATTCATAAGATTAACCATAATTACTTTATATGGTGTAAACTCTTAAAAAATTCTACAGAAAAAATCTAAGAAAATGAAAGAGTGTTACAGTATGATGTTTGTGTTTTCTCTATCTAAAATAATTATATAGGGAAAGTCCAAGAAAATGAAATATGTGTAATTGAAATAATTACATAGGACAATTAAGAATAAGATAGCATTGATTGGTTTAGAGTTTAATAATATGTAACTAGAATACCCAAAAGAAATGTCACGTGGATGTCAAATACCATTATTGCTAATACTCTGCCATAGTATTGCAGACTATAACAATTCGGAGTATGTGTTATTAATGCAGTAGTCTATAACGCGACTTTTTGAAAGCCTTTCTGGCGGATTTTTCCGGTCAAAATCCGGCAGCAATTCATTGGAATCCCAAGTTTGATAGCTAGTTTTTGCACAATCAAAGGCTCCCAGGGGTTTTTCATGGTGCTGAATCCAAATATGGAGTTAAAAAACCATTTTAACTGCTAAAAATCAAGATTTAACCTCATTTCTTCCGCCGGATTCCGTCACCGGAATCTCCAAAAAGTCGCATTATAGACAACTCCGTTATTAATAGTAGAGCGTGCCATTAATAAATGAGAGAAGTCCAACAACTCTAACAAATGCTGATAAATTTTGAGGTTTGTTTATCCGAACGAATGTGTTATTAATAATAGAACGTGTCACTAATAATGGATAGAAGTCTAATCATCTGACAAATGTTAGTAAATTTTGAGGTTTATGTGTTATGAATAGATAGATTTTTATCAATTTAGGTATTTACTAAAAAAAAGTACTAGAAGGTGTGAAAATTTTAAATTGGAATTTTATTGCAATAAATGATATTATTTCTTTTAAGTGTTAATCAATTTAATAATTTATTTGTTACGACAAATATCAAAATAAACATACTATGATTTTCACAAATAAAATATTGTGGAAAAATAATGCGCTAGAAACTGAGAAATGCTAGCACACACACATAAAATTAACACACTTAGTTTTGGAAAAAAGACCCTGAAAAAACCCAACTTGGGAAAACTGGTGCAACAGTGAGATTTTATATCATTATGCAGCAGTGAGAAATTCTGAGTATAATGAAATGCCAAAATCTCGCAATCCTACAAAGAAAAAATATTGTCAAAAACCTAGTGAGGAATTTCTTCATCTCACAAGAAAACCCCGACACAACTTGCCTTCAGAGACTCGACCATCTGACCCTCTACGTCAGCCTCTGCATTGCTCTGTGCAGCCTGTTTGATGTCAACCCTCTCATTGGTATCTGATGAAGTCATTATTCCTTCTGCTGGCTGGAAAAATGCTTCTCCGACACTCTGGGACTCCTTCCTGGCCTCTAGAAGTGAAGATGTCGCTCCCTCTCAGGGAGATCGAACTTGTATCTAGAAGCTACTACACAGCCCCTGCATCAACTTATTTGTGGCTCTTTTGCCTCTGCAAATGCACTCACTAGATCTGGAATACTTCCTCAACCCTCACTATTTCTGCCCCTCATGCACTACTTCAATCTCTAACTTTCTTCGGCAACTGACTGCTGCTCCTCCGGAAATCGATCTGACAATAAATCAAACTACTCAATTGTATTCTCCATCACCACATCGACCTCCTCTTATAATCCTTTGTTGGAGCACTAATGACCAAGATTAAAACTTAATCAATGGCTAGCATCATCTCCGGATCGATCCATGTGAGTTTCTAGATGATTCTTGCCTTGACTTAATTAATACTGATTAATTAACCATATTCCCTAAGTGTAGACTTATGAATTATTTAAATGATGGTTAATAATCTAATTAAGACATTTCTAGGGAGAATTTCCAGAAATGATTTCTGGGTTTTGGAGATATTATGTATTCTAGCCTCTCCACCAAATTTCGTGGCTAGAACACATTCGATGCTACAAAAACTAACACTCCTTCCTAGCGAGGAATGTGTTCTAGTGTTGCACTCCCCGCCACAACACACAGTCACTGCATCATCTCTTGTCACGCTGCGATGTATGGAAATACTTCCCACCAACCATTGCACAACTTTGATATATATTGCATCTATGATACTACTGACACTGCCATGCAGTGCCAACATTGCATCTGTACTACAACTCCCTCTCATCTATTGCTGTTGCAACTGAAAAACATCCAAAATACTAAATCAATTGTGATAAGTATGATGCATATGTATCTTGAGTCTCCGAATGTTACTAGAATTTGCACTATCACTGAAGGATCTATGTTGCTACTGACTTGCACTGTGCCAACTCTGCACTATGCTCCCCAACATTTGATTGCTACTAGTACGCAACTGTCACTCTGACACTGACTGCATCAACTGCCACTGATCCATCCTGCTATTAAATACTGTGGGCTCGCCATAGCCATGTAATGATCCATGAGGTGAATTCCTCAAGGATCTTTCCCAGTTGTAGCACTCTGGGGCTACAAAACCAAGTCACCTCACGTCAATTCTAGAGGTATATCGACAAATATAGCGAAGTCTTCCTTTAGCATGGAGGAACACTTATCGATTTTTGCTGAAGCTGCCTGTTAGTCCCGCTTCTTCTCCTTATCCTTCTTCCTGAGAGGACATTGGGTACTATCTCACCACACCTAAAGCACTTGACTTTTGACAAGTCCTTCTTCTCCTTCCTCTGTTCCCCTTGTCCTTGACTGGGACCCTTTGACGTGAGGGCCACATTATCCTCCTCCTTCACCGTCTTTGATATGGTGTTGTTGCCACTGACGGATCTCTTTAGAAGAGCTCGTCTCAACCCTTCCTACTGCAAATCAACCCACATTCTATTCTAGTATGTTAGCGTATCTTTGCCCAATATGATTTGGACAAAGACCCGCCAATCCTATGAGACGTTGTTGAGTGCTAATCACACTAGCTCCGTGGGTTGAGGTGCTGCCCTAATAGCTAAAAATTGGTCTTGGATCTCTTGAAGTTTGGTAAGGAAGGGGTCTATGCCTTCCCCTTTCTACATCCAGATGAGTCTCAGCTTCTCTTCTAGGTACATCTTCCACTACTCGAAAGTACCCTGATATAGTGTGGAGAGAGCATCCCACATTTGTTTGGAAGTATCTTTTTCAACTATATCTGAGAAAACATGATCCCAGACTCCATCCAAGATTAATTGCTTCGCCTGCGCTATATCCTTCTTGTATTCTATCTGCTGATCTACATATGTGGGAACTGCCTCTACAACATCAATGTAGGCTTTTAGGCCATATTCATCTAGAAGGAAGGAAATCATTGCCTTCCAGATGACGTAGTTGGAAGCTCCATCCAACCTGTCTTGATTATGAAGCCCTTCTGTGGCCATCTCAATGAACTATTAAAAACTTCCTCTTTCTTTCTGCCCGACTGCTGCTCTACCACTCGCATTCCCTTTTGGAGTGAGAAGACCTACTCACAACTTCTTCTGATTGGCAAGGAAAACCAAACTTCTTGAGACTATAAGTTCCTTGAGGAAAATTTTCCCTCTGTGCATGCTCTTCTCTCTTCCACCCTGACACAAGTTCTTCTTTAGCGTCTTGCTGCAAAACCCCTGCGTCTAAGTAGAGATATGCCTAACGAAAGTACTAAGCTTCTCCCTTTGACTTTGGAATCACTCGATTTGGAAGGATAAAATTTTTTCTACCTCTCTCTTAGAAAAATCAGTCTTCCTTAAGAAATTCGGCTTCCCGAAAAAAGACCGTGGTGCCCTTGGGAATTACGGTCTGCTTCCCACACTAAGAAAGAAATTTCTTCTTTTCACCTCTAAGCTCTCTAACTGATCAACTGCACTTTGATACCATGTGAAAATTCCAATTGGAATCCTATTGCAGCAATTGGTATTATTTCTCCTAATTGTTAATTAATTTAACGATTTATCTCCTATGACAAATATCAAAATAAACACATTGCAACCTTCACAAATAAAATAATGCGGAAAAATAATGCGTTGGAAACTGAGAAATGCTAACACAAACAAATAAAATTAACACAATAATTTTGGACAAAAGTCCCCGAAAAACCCAACTTGGGAAAATCGGTGCAGGAATGAGGGTTTTTATTACTATGTAGCAGTGATAAATTTTGAGTACAACTAGATGCCGAAATATAGCAATCCTATAGAAAAGAATATTGGCAAAAGTCTAGTCAAGAATTTCCTCACCCCATAAGAAAACCTTGACACAACTTGCCTTTAGAAACTAGGCCCTCCGACCCTCTGCATTAGCTTCTGCATTGCTCTGCATAGTCTGCTTGATGTCAAGCCTCTGATTGGTCTCTGATGAAGTCATTTTTCCCTCTGCTGGATGGAAAAATTCTTCTTTGGCACTTTGGGACTCATTCCCGACCTCTGGAACTGAAGACATATTTCCCTCTTAGCAAATCGATCTTGCCTCTAGAAGCTACTACACAACCCCTGCGTTGGCTTCTCTATGGCTTTTCTTCTTCTCTAAAAATGCACTCTCTAGATTTGGAATACTTCCTCTAGTCTCACTGTCTATTCCCCTCACACACTGCTTCAATCTCTATCTTTCTTCGGCAACTGGCTACTGCTCCACTGTAAATCGATCTGCCATGAAATCAAATTGCTCAAGTGTATTCTCCATAACCACATTGATCTCCTCTTATAATCTTTTGCTGGAGCACCAACGACCAAGATTAAAATTTAATCAATGGCTAGGATCATCTCTGGATTGAACTATGTGAGTTTTTGGATGATTCTCGCTTTGAGTTAATTAATATTGATTATTTAACCATATTCCCTAAGTTTAGACTTAAGAAATATTTAAAAACTAGTTAATAATCTAATTAAGTCATTTCTAGGTGGAATTTCAAGAAACTATTTTTGGGTTTTGGAGATATCATACATTCAAGCCTCTCCACCAAATTTCGTGGCTAGAAGAAATCCGATTCTATAAAAACTAACAAGAGGGATGTTTGGAAAGTTTATAGTAATTTAATATTATTGTTATTTTAAAGCAGGAAAATTTATGTTAAATTTTAAGGATTCAAATTTATCATAAAATTGATTAATCTCACAAGTCCATAATATGCAATATATAAAATGTCTGATAATAATTTTTTTTTTTAAATATTGAAATTTCTAATAATTTTATGTAGTCTCATATAGATTTTTTGTGATTTTTAAGATAAAATAATTTTATAGCAATAAAATGTGAGTGAATCCACTTTAAAAAAATAGAAATAAACAAATTTTCTTTGGAAAAACATAAAAAGTTAATCCGCTTCCCAATATTGGCTCTAAAATTCTCCTTATTCTAAACAAATATAAAGAGGTTCATATTTTGAAATCGCACATATAATACATTGAGAAGAGTGATTTCGAAATGGCCTTTAGGCAGCCTGAACTATCAAAGATTGTTTAATTCATTTAATTCCTTGGCGCACAATGTTTCTTCTAACTATTAACTGTTTAATTCTTTGATACATTAAGTTCCTTCTAACCTATAACAATTACGCTTTTTAAGCACCTGTATTATAATTTAATTGTGCCCAATCTCTATGGTATATTTGATTTGAAGGAGCTATTTTAAACTCATTGTAATGTTTTAAGTTATGAAACAAGAAATCTCCCCTAGCATACACGACTTATTCATCCAGTGTAATCAAGGTAACCATGTCATTCTACAATTACTATTGAATAGGGTAGGTATGACCAAATCTACAATAGAATCCTACTGAATTCTAGTGATGCAAAAGCATCAAATGGTGATACTAATCAATTGGTCGATTCCTAGTTTGAGTTAATCCACATGATTGATTATTTTATCGGCAAAGATGTCCATAACTACAAGTTGGACTGGATTTAGTTCATAGATGCATATATTGGGTGTTGTACCTCTGAGATAGTAGTAGGTCAAGCTACCAATTCCAGAGCATCTAAAATAATTGTTTTGGGGGTTTTTGGTTTTAGTTTTGGAAGACCAATGAATAAAGACAGATGTAGAATTGAAGTAATTAATCCTTTGGGGTATATTAATATTTCAGCAGAGGGCTGCTATAAGACTTTACACAGTGATATAGATCAAAATAGTGGTGAGTAGAAAACAACAAAAAATATGATTATCATAGTTTCTAGAATGTAAAACAGAACAATCATAAGTAGGAAAACCTTCTAAACTATGTTCAAAAGATTCAAGGCAGTATACTTAAGCTTACACAAGATGCTGATGATTTATTGATTAGAGGGGATTAGCTACATAGATAGTTGCATTAATCCAATCTCTTAATAGATGATCACTTCAAGAGCTTATAGGAATCAATTGAAACACTAATTGTTCCTACCTAGATATCTTTGTAAGTCATAAGCATATGAAGAAGAACATAATGATTGAAAGCTGGAAAACTTACAGGATAACACAAAGCTGTGTAAAACCAGATTCAGAATCCTCTACTTTGTATTAAGGTTCCAGAAAGATTGAGTACATCAAGTGTCTGCCAAAGCTTCCAACAATGTAAACTTTGAAAAGGGAACTATAAACTCAAAACGAGAACTCTGGCCAAAAAACCAAAAAAAAAAAATAGTGCTAAAAATGAAAAGTGCGTATACTGGAACGATGTTTTTATTTTTTAGGCATCAATTTTTAACATGTTTTAAAATGGCAGTGACTACGAAATTTACTATGAAATTTTCGTGCAAAATATAGCTTCAAAATGAAAGTGATGATACTGGAACAATGATTTTTTTGAGGGTCAATTTTCAAAATTTTAAAAAAATGCTAATAAAACCAATTTTTTATGTCTCAAACAAAGTTGTTTATGAGGAAAAAACACATTAATGGTTTTGGTAGAATATCATTTTTCTTTCCTAAGTATAAATTTAACATGTTTTCAACCATAACATGCTAGATACAAAAGAAATTGAAATTTTTTCAACTATAAAATTAAAAAACCATGACATTATGAACAAATTACATCACTAAATGAATTCAAAAGTCATTATTTATATACTGAATAAAACATACATTATATCTCTAATTTAATATTGCATTGTAGATATTATAAACAATAAAATTTATCATAGTTAAGACATATAATCCAACAACATAAAAATGCCTCATAACATCTCATTTAACACCATATGGAAAACATTAATTTTATTTGAAGATACGATGCATACATCAGTTATATAAACTGTCTTAAACAATTATTCAAAATCATTCATATTTTCTTGCACACCATCAGAATTCACATCTTCAGATGAGTGACTGGATGCTGACGAAGATGTTCCATATTCTTCTCTTTCCACAACTAGTGCCCCAGCTGATCCAACAGCCATGCCCAACATTTCAGGTTTCAAAATCTTCTAGATCTACGACTGTTTCAGTAGAATCCCATGTCAACATTGTTCCTTCTGGTAACAACCTTTTCAGAATCTCTATCGTCTTGAAGCGAAGAGTTCCTCTCTTTGTTAAATTAAAGTCATAAACAAGTATGTCAACATCCTCCAATTGTAATATGTCTGTGCGGCGGCGATTTATATTTGTACCCTTTCTTTTTCTTTTTCCACCATTTTTTTTGTCAACTACCATCTCTGGCTTATACACACCATTGAATGGGTGTGTATTTGTGGCATACCAATGTTCTTCAACACCTGTAACATCCTCATTTTCTGTAAAGACCTTTATAACTTTAGCAACCCAAAATGGATTGGGATCTCCATCTGTTAGCATTGCAATGATGCAACCCTCCTTAATATCCTGTATTGAACCCCTATAAAGGTCTTCCATGGCTTCACATTGTGCACGAGACCTTCTGGAACAAATATACATCTCTCTTTTCGTTGCCTGTGAAGAATTAATAATACCTTGACTTTGTTGTTGTTCAACAATGTTTACTTCCTCATGTTCATTCGACACATTTTGTGGCCAAATAAATGGATTTTTCAAAGGTATATATTCATTTGTTGTTGTTGAAATGATATCACTTTGATTATTGAAATATGACTCCCACCAAACTGAATCAGCAATGTCAAAGTACTCATATGTATATCTAATACATTTTTTAATTTCTTCCAGGGAATCAAAATAATTTATATCTCTATTCTGTGTGCGTGCATTCTTAACTTCACTAACTGATTGTAATAACAATATTTTTGATGCAAATATTGGATGATCTACAATGAACTTAAAAAATTGCAAACCTGATGATGGTGCCCATTCTGTAGTAGTTGAAAACTTCTTGCCCCATATTAGTGTTTTCCCATCATTTTTTTTGATATGAAATTGATGTTGGAAGCTAATGTCATTAAGTTGTTCAATGAATTTCCCCTCACCATATGATCCCAGAATAAACCTTCGCATGTCAACAGTTTCTTCCAACACATCAAAAGTAGGCTCTGGCATGTATGATTTCAATACATCAATTAGTGATGGCAAGCTCCCCAACTTCCTTCTCTCAATGTGACTGAAAAACGACTGAAATCTGATCAATATGGTCATGAGTGTGCCCACAAAAGGAACAACCTTTACCTTTGAAAAATTCTCAATTCAACAAGCATGTTAGATATTAAAAAAAATCTGATTTTTGTTTTCACAGCAAGTGTTGTCCAATTGTAGATAAAAATTCAGGAAGATTACCAGACCAATGAGAAATCACATCATGAATTATGGTTATGGTTAGATTTGCATCATTATGAATATTTGGAGTTGTGAAGTACACCCTTGGCAACATTTTCCCATTAAAGACCATACAACCGACCAAGTGAAACTAAATAAAATTTTCCTCTTGTAAATTTTTGGGTGTGGGAACAAAATGTGGTAAAAGTATTTTCTTCTGGTCCATACCATCAATTATCAAACCCAAATATTTATTCGGATTATCATAACACTTCTTTCGATGCTTGTACAACTTCTTCCTTTCATTGTTTGTTGCTCGCGATGCTCCTGAAGTTCTTTGACAATTAAATCTACACAACATAAAAGAAATTCATTAAGAAATATGTTTTCATAGTTGATGACTATACACTTTTAAAAGTTAAATTTATGAACTCTTACCTCTTTCTGAGCCTTCACATTTGTCCCTTTTTGATTTAAGAGAAGCACATGTACTGCAAATCCCCATCCTTGTCTTCTTAGGAATATGGACATTATTGAATTCTTTCTTCCATATCTTCACAAAATATTGATATGTAATAAACTGGCCATGTCCCTCAGCGCCTTCTGCATATGATTTGTATAAGTTGTAGATTTCTCGTCTTGAAAAATTATCTGGAATATGTATTGTGTCTCTATTTGGCATACACTCTCCATGCTTTGAAAAGAAATCTTTCATCCATGACATTGCAGTATTTGATAATGGCCCA
>APFE030680032.1:0-16943 GCA_000404065.3 Pinus taeda
GGGGATATGGACCCCAAAGATGTTTTAGAAATATTATAATCCTGTTTGGAGTCCACCAAAACCCTAAAACCAATTCCAAAACCCCAAAAAAACCGTTTTTTTATCTGCTGTTGCGTTCGTTTCATTTTGCCAGTGACCCGGCCGTTTTTTAGCGGACCCTGCTGGGTCGGCCGAGTCAGCAATGACCCGGCCGAGTCATTGGATGACTCGGCCGACCGGGTCGTTTCAAAGGCCGGGTCAGCAACCAACCTATCGACCCAGATTGACTCGGCCGGGTTGGTTGTGACCCGGGCAGGTTATAAAACACTGGTTTAGGTGACCATATCGTTGATGCCATAGAGTGCTGATGGGAGAAACACGAGCTGCTAGAGCCACTTCTGGAGAATCACCAGTGTCAAGAAGCCTGCAAAAACCATGATCTTCTAGGCCAACAGCAACTGTAAGACTAGTCTCCCTGTCGATAATAGAGCATTTGTGCGCTCTGAACACTACATCAAGCTGAGGAGAGTTCCTCATAATCTGACTGATAGACAACATATTAATTTCCATACCAGGAACATAGTACACATTCAGAAAGATTAGTGTGCGGCCACCAGACTGGATTTGAACTGTACCTCTGCCAACCACTGTGTATTGTTCACCTCTGCCAAATACCACGGAATCACTGAAAGGTGAGAAGTCAATAAACCAGTCACGCCTGTGAGAGAAATGGCGTGATGCACCAGAGTCAATGTACCAGGCAGAAGATGGAACATGATTTGAGGACCTTTTAGTCATAAAGGCATAGAAGGCAAAATCTGTCTGCTCAGAATGTTCTGCAACATTTGCTGTCTGATGGAGCCCTCCTTGTTTCTTCTGTTCAGAAGCAATCCTTTGTCGGCAATCTTTCTTTATGTGGCCAAACTTGTGACAGTAATTACACTGCACATTTTTCTTCCTAGCAGGATCAAAAGACTGAGAAGAACTTTTCTGCTGAAAGAACAGAGAGGACTGATATTTGGCTGCAAAAGCATTTTCGGAGGGTGCTGATGTTGCACTACTACCAAACTGTTGTTTCCAACGATCCTGCTGCATGAGTTTGGTACATAATTCTGGAAACTTCAGATCAACATTAGTGGCGGTAATGTTGAGTGTTTCTATGAAGTGCTCATAAGATTGTGGTAGACTTTTCAGAGTGATGACTACCATATCTTCTTCCTCCATGGTGTGACCAATGGCTTTGAGCTGATCTCGAATGTCTTTAATCTTGTTGAGATGTTCCTGTAAAGACATATGTTCGTCCATCATGATGGAGAACAACTGATTTTTGAGAAAGAAAGCTCTGCTCTTGTCGGATGTCTCGTGTAATTCCTTCAACTGTTGCCAGATCTCGGCAACTGTCTTGCCAGAGGGAATCTGCGGTAACTGATCATCAGTCACAGAGAGCTTGAGGAGCATAACAGCCTCTCGATTTTGATCATCAAACTTATCTTGATCGGTGCCAGCTGTACCAGGACGAAGCTCTTTGTTGAGAACGAGCTGATCAAGACGCCTATATTCAAAAATGGTCAACATTCTCTGTTTCCAGATGTTATAATTTTTGCCATTAAAGCGCTGACTGCCTTCCAACATCAGATTGGTGAGCGAAGCCATCTGCACGTTTCCCAAGACACAAGAAATACCAAAGAAAAAAGAATATTCGGCACAAATTTTTAAACTGATAGGTGCTGATGTAATATAACCAGAAATCGGTCTGAGAAGCGGGTTCAAGGAATTATGTATAGCACGATCTTTTACAAAAATAACTGACTTTCAGCAGTACCCATAAACCGAGAGGGTTCAACAGTCATTTCCAACACAGATTTTGAGGTACTTTCAATGCATTAATTGCAAGCATAAACAATTAATTCAGTGCTGAAATTTCAGGTGAATTTTAACGGCTAAAACATGAATTTCTTGATGGAAAAAAACTGACAAAGACACAAATTTGGGCGGGCCGAGTGCTGACTGTGGCATAAATTGGCAGAATGCTTTAAACAATACGCAAATGTGATATGATTTAATAATACCTTGCAATGAAACAGACCCGGGTTTGATTCCCGGCTGGTGGAAATTGTGGATGCGGTTTTGATATATGCAGCCCTCGTAACAATACGCAGCCCTCGTAATAGGTTATCAGGTATACACACATGTGATACACTACGCAGCCCTCGTAACAGATATCAGGTATACGTAAATTTAATACGCAACCCTCGTAACAGGTATCAACATTCAACTTTGGCGCGTCACGAGTTCGATTCGACGGGCGTGCGGCTTTTTCTTTATAACTGCGTTATCTGTTAACCATTGTCTGTTAACTGTCCCGCACCGCACCACCATTACGTGTTCGTTCCACGAATTGAACTTAAACACCTGCCGCCTTCGGATCCAGCCGACACAACTCACAGCTGACAGCACCCGATCGACTTTGATTTTCAGAACGGCCTGGGTGGCTGCCTTTGCGGCTTACCAGACTCTGTCTTTCACCTCAGGCACGTCCCGACTCCTTTTTCCTTCAAAACTGCAGCAGGGCATTGCCCTTTCTCCTTGCAATCATAACGGCTCAAACCGTGGTTTCTTTTTTGAATATGGGAGCGTAAGCTGTGCTTGTGGAGCAATTTTACCAACAGAACAGAATGATGCCGCTGTAAAAAAAATTCGCTGGAACTACCACGAATGATGCCTCTGTAAAAAAAACACTCTGATGTTTCCTCAGCAGATGATGACTTTAACTCTCTTCTGTATATCAATCTGATGATTCCGGTTAATAAAAAATTTGATGATGTTCATACCAACAAAGAACAAGTCTGGAGAAAAAAATCGCAGAACCCTCGGAATGTTGTCTTCACTGTCAAGAAGTTTTACAGCAGATTCAAGAAAAAACAGAGAGCAACAGCTGAAAAGTTATTTCGAAGGATCCACTTCTGTATCGAGATAGACGACTGTAAGCTTTTATCACAGTGAGCAAAGCCGAAGCTAAGACTCAGTGAAGGCTATTTGGCTTACAGAGGGCTCGACCTTAGAAATGAATGACAGAAATAACTCAAGAGATTTAGGTTGCAGAGAGGATAACTTCTCAAGCAATCTCTTTTTCTGGCTCTGATACCATAAAACAGTGCGAAACACGCATATGGAATTCCAAATGAATTAATTGATTGAGCAACAATACTCAATAATAATACAGAGATATTTACAAAGATAGAAACATCAAGTTTCTATGTAAAGAATCAGTTTCATCTAAGAAACTGCTAAAAGAATAAAATTAGCAACAGCTAAAGAATGAGCATTAAACTAAATTAGTATTATTCTAATAGATTTTTTATGTTCTTTTTATTTTTATTTTAACTTTTTTCTTCTTTTTTTTTTTTAATTTATTTACTTATTATATATATATTTTATTTATTTATTTATTTATTATGGCCAAAGGTCAACTAGCGAATTGGAGACCCTCCAACTAGTGAATTTTCTTTTAATTTTAATTTTAATAGCCAAAGGCCTAGAAAAACAGAGAAAAGGAGAAACTCCCAAATTCTGAGCAAAATGCTTCAATTTTATGGCAACACGGTTGACAAATTTTGATAGCTAAGGACCTGGATCAGAGAACGAGCTCTGAGCACCAGTTAAGCAACCTAGAGGACCGAACTGCCTGATACTAAATGAAGCGGACAAAGTTCCTTCTACAAATTAGTTACTCCAGAAGACTTGGAATATGAAGTTATCCATTGAGGATATAAATATTATATTAAATATATGAATAAGAATGATTTACAATGAGAACGAGAGGCTTGCTTATATGTCAAGCAAGTGTCTCTTCATGAAGAGTCATGTCTCATTTAGACATGCATCTTCAACCTAATTACTGGTTAACTAATCATTATTTACGATTATTATTGTTTACATTATTTTACATTATTTATATATATTTTATTCGTTACGTCGTCAGGGCACAATCTCTTATGGATTGAGATACACTTGGAAATACGAAACTGCATGATTATTCGAATGCTCACTGGGCAGGCAGTGTGGAGGATCACTAGAGCACTTCACAATGCTGGTTCTCTTTGGATTTTGCTTCTATATCATGGATGAGCAGGAAGCAGAAGTCGGTTGCTATAAGCATCGCCTAGACCCAATACATAGCTACGAGTATGATCTCGTGTGAAGCTGCATGGTTGTAGAAGCTCTTAAGTGAGCTGTTTGTACACATGATGAATACCACTGTGGTTCTCTGTGACAACTAGAGGGGGGATTTGATTATTGAGGAAACCCGTATTCGATGATTGCTCCAACAGATAGACATTAGACACTGCCTTATCTGGGATATGGTAAGTCGATGAGCGAGGAGGCTCCATCACATTGAGACTGATGTACAGGTCGTAGACATTTTTTCAAAGCCTCGGGGAAAGGCCAAATCTGTGACTTTCCCGAACGACTTGGAGTCGTTGAGAGACCTTCTTATAAGGGTCCTGCATGTTGCATGCATTGAACTTTGGGAGCTCTGGGGGGCTTGGGGTACTTACTAGAGCAACATACGACCACAGGGCGACTCACCCTCCCTTGGTGGTGCGCTATGTATAGGATGACAGGTAACCTTCCCTTGTGATACCTCGTGGCGACTGTGGAACAGGATGACTAGTTCTCTTGTGGGCCATGATGATTAGTTCTCCCGTGGCAACTATGGAACATGATGATTAGTTCTCCTGTGGGCTGGGATGATTAGTTCTCTCGTGGCAACTGTGAACTATGATGATTAGTTCTCTTGTGGGCCGACATGTTTAATTCTCCCATGGCGATTGTGGGGCAGGATGATTCGTTTTCCTGTGGACAGGATGATTAGTTCCCTTGTCGAGGCATCCTACCCATGCAGTTTGGGACTCATGGGAAGTACCTCTCATCTGATCAATGAGCATGAAAATGGGGTTAGGGACCAGAGTAGTACTATTGATGGACGCATTGATATATCTACCGTATTCCCTATGCTAGGATGACCTCCATTGATGTATTTGGGATCAGTATGAGTGGTTTGAGACACTCTCTTGTGATATTGATTTGGGATCAATAAAACTGACTTCGGGCCAGTAAGAGTGATGTGTCACATTCTCTTAAGATGAAATTGACTTCGGGTCAGTAGAGAATGGTATCAGACATTCTCGATCAATTCTTCTTCTTCATGGTTCAACAGAGCAAAGCAGAGCTCAGCAGAGCAGAGCAGTGCAGGGCACTAATGGCAGAGATAGTACAGTCAGACATATGGATCAGCGGAAGGAGTTCTCCCTAGTTGATAGGGAGTGTTAAAATTGGCAACTAGGGCTAGACTCCATGTGGGTCATCTTATTAATGGAAGCTGATATTTTTCATGGATCCCTCTCATTGAGAGGTGTAGGATTGATCTAAAGATCATCCGATTCTGATAAGTATTCATGGAGATATGAATTTATTTGTGTTATGGGACAATTCGTCAAGGTTGGCCAACAACCAAATAAAACCCACTTGTGCTCAATGTTTTAGTATAAATAGAGGTGGCCTTCAAGTCATTTCAACCAATGTTTTTAAAAACGGCTGAATCGAATCCGAAACAACTGAGTTGATCTGAGTCGTTGGGACTTTTTGTGACCCGGCAGAAAAAACAGAACGGGAGGCCGAGTCATGACTGACTCGGCCGAGTTATTGCATGACTCGGCCGAGTCAGTCATGACTTGGTCAACCCGGCTGGTTCTGCAATAACTCGGCCGAGTCAATGAATGCGGCCTGTAACCCCAAAAAAAATGAGATTTTTCATATTTTTTTTTTTAAATTTTAACTGTTAGCTGAGTGTTGGGGACTCAGGTGTTTTTTAAATTAGTTAAATGCTATTTGGGGTCCATTCCCCTCTCTTAGTATTGATATGCTATTCAAATTTCATGGTAATGTTAAATTCTTAAAGTAAAAGTGACATTCTCCTTAATCTTCATTTTCATCCTTTTACTTAAGTTTTTAACATTACCATGAAATGACTCAGGATGTTTGAGAGTGGTTCCGACCTCATTGGATTTCATATAGAGAAAGTAGAATTTTAGATTTCATTCAAAATCCAGCAGACATATCAGTTTTTCAGGATTTCAGGATTGGAGGATTGCAATGTTTCCATTTAATTTTGTCATGTATTAGGGTATGGAATTCGTATTTGATCAAAAGCACCAATCCCTCTATGTACCTCGATGTTAGTGACATTGGTTGTCGAACTCCTCTAGGATTCACTCCCAAACTAGGAGCTTCTTAAAATGTTCCTCCTGCTTCTGTTTTCGCTCTTGCTCCCCACTTTCGCTCCCGCTCCCAAGTAACACTGAGCCAGATGATGTTGGCAACTGTAGCAGTAGCTAGTAGTACTGGTCACAAACTTTTGTTGTAGAGGCCATTTATAGCCTCCTTGGTTATGTGTTTTTGTTTTGATCTCTATATCATCATTGTGTATGTATTGGATAGTGCACTGGGTGCCATTTTGATATAATGGATATATTCATGAGCCTACTTTGATCATATGTTGTCTTCCATCTATATTTTAATGTTGTGTGTTTGGAAACATGAATGAAAATCTTTAAAATTATGTGTTTTTATAAAAAAAAATATTTAATGTATTTTTTACAACGGCCGAGTCATTGAAATCGAGCTGGCTGAGTCATGTATTAGGGTATGGAATTCGTATTTAATCAAGAGCACAAATCCCTCTATGTACCTTGACGTTAGTGACGTTGGTTGTCGAACTCCTCTGGGATTCGCTCCCAAACTAGGAGCTTCAGAAAATGTTGCTCCCGCTTTCATTTTCGCTCTCGCTCTCCGCTTTCGCTCCCGCTCCCAAGTAACATTGAGCCAGATGATGTTGGCAACTCTAGTAGTAGCTAGTAGTACTGGTCACAGACTTTTGTTGTAGAGGCCATTTATAGCCTCCTTGGTTATGTGTTTTTGTTTTGATCTGTATATCATCATTCTGTATGTATTGGACAGTGCACTGGGTGCCATTTTGATATAATGGATATATTCATGAGCCTACTTTGATCATATGTTGTTTTCCATCTATATTCTAATGCTGTGTGTTTGGAAACATGAATGAAAATCTTAAAAATTATGTGTTTTTATAAAAAAATAAATATTTAATGTATTTTTTACAACGACCAAGTCATTGAAATCGAGCTGGCCGAGTCAATACCGAGTCGGAGTCGGAGTTTTAAAACATTGATTTCAACACTCTTGGGTTCTCTTCCTCTCTACTTGTCTTTGGGTTTTAGTAGGAGGAGAGATCCTAAGGGATAATGTTGCCCTAATCCAGAGGGAAGAAGCTGGAACTGCCAGGAATTACCAAGAAAGATGATGTAGAGGGCAAAAGCCGGAACTGCAGGGAATTACCAGGAAAGATGATGCAGAGGGCAGAAGCTGGAACTGCCGGGAACAACCGAAATTGCTGGGAACTATCAGAATTGCCGAGAATCGCCGGAACTGTCGGAATAGCTAGGAAAGCTAACACAGAGGGTAGAAATCGGAACTACTGGAACAGTCGGGAAAGTTGATGCAGAGGGTAGAAGCTGAAACTGTTGGGAACAGCCTAAACTGACGGGAACTGCCGGAACTGCCTGGAACAGCCGGAACTGTCGGAACTGCTGGGAACTTCCAGAACAACTAAAGCATTTGTCTTCGAAGGAGAGTAGCATGCAAGGGACAACTAACTAACATTGGGACAGTTGTATGGTACTTAGCAACAAATACACCAAGCATGCAATGTTACAACTTGCATGCAAAGGAAAACTAGCATGCAAGGGACAACTATCATGCAATAGCAAGCATGCTAAGGACAACAAGCAAGCGAGGGACAACAAGCAAGCAAGGTGCAGCCAACACATAAGTCAGTATGGCAACATGGTGCAGCAATGGCACATAATGCAATACATTGATGGGTATAGTCATCATTAATGAAGCGTGATGAGATGCAACATAGTGAAGATGGGTGCAGCATGGTGCAACACGGTGAGGTGCAGCATGATGACGAAATGCAGCACAACAATAGGTGAAGGAGTCACCTTGAGAATCAGTTGAAGTAGCATATCTTCAACTGATCTCATATATCATCTTCTTAGAGATGATCTATGCTCTTATCTAGATAAGTCAAAGTGTTGACTTCTGTTGTAAAAGTACTATCTCTCTCTCCGTGCTGAACTATTGAAGAACATATAAGAAGAATTGATCAAGGGTTTCCCCACATTGGGGTTTGTCCCTAGCTAGTGCCACATCTTGTGTCCTCTTGTCTTGGCTTGCCTTCTGCGATTTAAGTTTATGTTCTATCTTCAGTTTACTTTAATGCTGATGTGATTGCTAATCTGGAAAAGATATTGATCTAATTGTGAAAATTGAAATAAATTGCTCTAAGCATAGAACATACCTAAAATTACCAGTAAGTCAAACCTGAGGTTTTATTGTGAGAAGCTGCTAAAACCCTAATTTATAGCCACCACCATAGCAAAAAGATACCAAAGATTCTTTGTTTTTTCAAACTTCATCGTCTGAATTCTGATTTGGATGATTTATTTTTTCAAACTAAGGTTTTTGGGTAATTTTCAGATCTGAAATTGGCTGGAAAATTTTCAGAAATTCTTCAGAAAGTTGTGTCCATCCTATGCTAGAACTACTGCTTGAATAAGAGCTTGCAGCATTGCTGTAATCTAAAGGGAACTGCTGCAACAGTGGAAATAAACAAAACAAAAAACACAAATATAGATCCAAATGCAAGCAAAACAATGTGGGCACCTGTACACCGTGGGATATATTGCACCTGCAGTTCTCAGTAATGAAGGTTATTCCAATGAACACTAATAATTTGGTTGATTGAATTGATAAAATGATAAGAGATTATACAAGAAAACGGGGAAACACTGAACAACCCATGTATCCAACCATTCAAACCAATGCTGGATGGAGTATTGCATATGTAAGAAAGCTAAGAAAGACAGCCATTCAGTGATGAATGGAGTTTTGCATATGTAAGAAAGCTAAAAAAGACAACCATTGAATGATGGATGGATTATATTGAATAATCTTGTATATAAAAAAGAACGTTATCTCCAAGCGACAGACTGACCCCGCAACAAAATTCAACCCAAAAAAACCAGTCATGGAAAAAGCCACGAAAACCTAATCTAATATTAAACAAACAAATAGATACTCCAATATAATGGCTAAATGTTACAATTAGAGTGCTTGAGATAATATTTAGATAACTAATTGCAATTACCAAGATAATAGCAACAGTGAGCAACTATTTAGTGAATCATTTAATTGCTAAATCTTATCTCAAACATGGTAATGAACAACTCAACTAACTTAGAGATGTGTCATTAATGTGAGCAATTAACAGCTCTCAAGTAACCTCCTTGTGGGTCCCAACCACCCTTAAGCTAGTCACCTGATCACCAAACCATTAGATTGACGAGTTTATGAATGAAATAGCGTGTGTACAAAATTTGTTGTCTAGGTACACGACACTGCCGCTATTTTTTCATTTTGGTTGGTCTGCTGATGCTCCTAGGTCTTTAATATGAATATTCTTTCTTCAAATTAGAACTCCAGAAAAAGTTTTAGAAGCATAAGGATTTATCCCCTATGAAGAGCCATATTGCATATACTGTTTGTTCTTATAGCATTTCCAGAATTGTCTTTCAGAGTATCTTATATTTTTTCACGAATTGCAGGGATGGAGAAGGGGATAAACTTGAAACAGGGAGAACACTTAGTCTTCTATCTGGTGTTTTTATGCTTCCACATCCTACTAAGGTACTAACACATATCTTCTTTTCTATTTTTGCTGAAGAAGGATTTGCTTTGAATATATTTTTTCCTACTTATGTAACGTCCAGTTTAGTTATTAATAGTTTAGAAATAAATTTACCTACATTTGTCATGTATGGGGACCATATTTTGAGTTTTTGAAAACATATTCTTAGTGCATGTTGAATGCTAGCTAAAATTCAGGACTTCCACACAGATTAGGAATTCTTTTGTAATATAGGCATTCATTCATCCATCCTGTAACTTCCTGAGATTATAAGATGACATGGAACCTAGTTTAAGATACTGATAGAATTCAAGAAAACACAAAGAGTAAAGGGAATGGAAAGAATAGATTCTAGTCTCCTGAATTTTCTATGCTTATTGTCCTCTGCCTTTGCGAAAAAATGTTAAACATGACAACATTTCTGGAATGAGTGATAGTAGCACCCCAGAGGAGGTCAAGGATGTATGTTGTTGATATTGACTGTAAGAAAGTGTGATATACACTGGCTATTAATTATTGTTTAATTTAAAAAGTAATAGGAGTTGTGTTAACCATATTATCTGCAGGGGGGGTTCTTTAGCATGTGATTCTATTGTGTTATAATTAATTGTTAAGCGATAATATGACACTATTATCGCTTGGATTCTCCCTTGAGGAAATATCCCAACCTCACACACGATCGAGAACCTCCTCTGTGTTTCAGTTTCATTCACCTATTGGCCAACCCCCCTCCACTCTCCATTACTGTGGCTGCTGGCAAGGAATTAGCCGGTGCTTCTTCCTCAATTCCTGTCATGATCGAAACTCGACGAAAGAGCTTGACAAGTGACAGTGCCCTTCTTCACGTGGATCATTTTATGTGCCAAGTCTTCTGAATTAATTGACTGCGATCCAGATTTGACTATCATATTTGGTATCAGAGCCAAGTTTGATTTTGGCAATGATCATATTTGAAACAAGACTCAATCTAATTTGAGATTTTGCCACACAACCTTCGGAGATTCTCTCATTAGGTCTTTGACCACAAATTGGCCCTTGGCCTTTTGGAATCTAAAATTTCTACTGCAAGGTGAAATATTCTGTGGCAAATTTACGAAGCATAAAAAAATGACAAACAGCCAAAACAATATCAGGTTCGGTACTGCTGCTACACATCTACCATATCCGCAACGAGGTAGTCTATAATGCGACTTTTTGGAGATGGATGGGACGTTGCCATGGATGATAGTCATAGATGGCAAGCAATATTTCCCGGGCTATAGGTTCTTTAATGCACCTTAAGCGATGGTGAGTGCACTCGATGGCATGCCCACCATACATACATACATACATGACCACAATTGCGATTTGACCACTTGACAACTGCAGCTGCACCGCTCAGATTTCAATGCTTCGGTGTAGTTAATGAAATTTGTGGATAAGACATCAGCCTACATTCATTCAATGTCATGTCTGTGTCCAACATTTCAAACTTGGTAGTCTTGCCTGAAATTTTTGATTTCAAATTTGGTATTCCTGCTCAAAAGTTTTGATGAAATGTGTCTGCTTCTTACATGAGACTTACACGTACTGTCTTCCAATTGTGTGGTCATTTTACAACTCATCTAATGAGGAAGGGGAAGTTTCTGGAAGGATTTGCTCAACAAGGGATGGATTTTGAGAATCCGAATTGATAGAATCTAGCAGCCTGGTGCATGGTGAAGAGGGAGACAATGCGCGGGTTGTTAGAAAATCAGAAAGGCAGAATAATTTTCTTATATTCATAATTACTTGTGAATATGTGATATTGTTATGTTCTTATTAGCTTCTTTATGTTCTTCCTTTATCTTATTTTCATCAAGCAATCATCAAAGCAAAAACATGAAGATCATGGACACCAGATGTAGGCACTCAGTCAGGGCTAAAACCCTTTTGCAGGGGAAAACCCAGTCAAAACTCTTCCTTTAGTAGGCTGAAATTGAGATAGACCAAGACCCTAGACCAAAAGACCTTCCTCCTCCACCAATTCAGCTCTTCCTTCTGATAGACGATCTCTTCCAAAGTTACCAAGTGCCAACTTCTCAATTGTAGTTTCAACCCAGAATTTCGACTCCCAACTTCAGAACTTCGACCCAGCTTTAGGACTATAGTTTCGATCTAACAACTTTAGTAGCTCCAGCCTAGCAACTTCACACCTTCGACCTTGATGTAACTTTACAACTTCAATACAACTTCACAACTTCAATGCAACTTCATAGCTTCGATGCACTTTCCCAGCTTCAATGCAACTTCAGAATTTCATTGCACATGAGAGATAGAGAGAGAAACCCAAAAACTTCGATTCCATCTTCCTTCTTGAACTTCACACTTTTTTTGCTCCCAGCAACTGCAATTCGAACTTGTGTGAGATGTTCGACCAAATGGGTCGAGTTGCTCCAATATATAGTGAGTTTGTGAGGTAGAATTTCCTTGTTGAGGCCGACTTGGTGGAGGAGGCCTAATTGACCTATTTCACAATAAAATACTTTTTATTCTTGACAAATAAATCCCAAGAAGGGCCCTTTACATTATGATATGGAAAAGGACACTTGACATTAACGCTAGAAGTCTTCAATGGAGACTTTGACCTAAAAAAAATTGACCCAAGCATGAAACCCGTGCCTTAATAAGCCAATTTTTGTTTATTTTATTTTGTTTAACTGTGGTTCAAATCTTGCCTTATAGTTATCTATACTTCCATCTACCGCATATTTGATCTCGTAGATCCACTTGGAAGTTACCACAAATTTGTCTTCGGGCCTAGGTACAATTTCCCAAATTCCATTCTTCATTATAGATTGATACTCTTCATTCATGGCATCTTTGCATTCCTGATGGTTGACATCTTCAAAAGCGGATGGTTTTGCATCTATTAGTTTAGTCATGTATGCAACATACCCAAAATATCTTTTGGGCTTCTTTCTTTCTCTAAATAAACCTTTCGCTGCCCCATGACCTTTTGCATCAAGTAATGTAGACTTCAACCAATTTGGTCTCTTTCTTGATTTCGGGAGGACCACAGGTTGCATGGGTTCACTGGGACCCTCATCTTCATGATGAGATTCTTCTTCTTCCGTGTTGACTTCTTCTTCAAATACTGAAAGTTCTTCGTCATCAGAGTCAATGCATAGTTCCTTAGATTTCTTGAATGCAACACTTTCGTCAAATATGACATTTCGACTTACTTCTATATGGTGTCCTTCCTTTATGTAGATTCTATAAGCCGTAGAAGAGTTGTTGTAGCCAACCAATATTCCTCTCATGCCTAAAGGATCTAGCTTCTTTCTTTTATCCTTTGGTATATGAATATATACCAGACACCCAAAGATTCAGAGATGATCTACAATAGGCTTCTTCCTAGTGAATACTTCTTCGGGAGTCTTGTTGTCCAGTGACTTGTGGGGACTTCGATTTTAAATACAGTCTTCGTGGCTTCTCCCCACATAAATTTTGGTAGATCTTGATCATTTAACATTACCTTTACACTTTCTTCAATGGATCGGTTCTTTTGTTCTGCAACTCCATTTTGTTCGGGATTATATGGGACTATCATCTCCCTCTTAATCCTTGATTCCTTACAGAATGCTATAATTTTCTTGGATGTATGCTCCTCCATTATCAGATCTTAGTATCTTGATTCTCCTTTTTGTAAGGTTCTCCACTTCAGCTTTGAATTCTTGAAATTTTGTAAATAATTCGCCCTTGGTTTTCATCAAGTAAACCCGTGTATTTCTTGAATGATCATCTATAAATGACATAATATAGATGACCTCTAAGAGATTTAGGAGTAATAGGGCCACATACATCAGAGTGAATGAGATCCAAGATTTCTTTTGACCATGAAGCATTGCTTCCAAATGGTCTCTTGGTATTCTTATCCAATGCACATCCCTTACATACTCCTTCATGGTCTTCTTTTAGTTCAAACTTCAGGTATTCCATCTACTATGGAACTTAAAGTTTGGAGGATCTTGAAATGAAGATGACCAAATCTTCTATGTAATAGTTCGCATGGGCTAACTTCAATGTGAGCTAAGGCTTGAGCTAGAGGAGATATCAACTTGTAAAGTCTTCCTTCTCGAATATCAATTACTCTAGCATTTTCTATGCTTGAGTTTTTACTCCATACAACAAATTTCCCATCAGTGAAAGCTACTTTATCACCCTTGTCCTCTAGACTTGAAATGGACAGTAAGTTCTTATGCAAACCTAGAACAAATAGGATATTTTTGAGATGAATGTTGCTTCCATTCTCCAGCTCTATAGAGCTTGATCCAATGTCTCTCACGTGATAGATTTTGTTATCTCCAAGTTCCACTGAATAAGAGGATTTTCCCTTTGATAAGGTCTTCAATTGTTTGTGATGACTTGTCATGTGTCTAGATGCACCACTATCAATTACCCAAATGCTCTCGTCCTGGAATGTGCTAGCGGGTGCCGAGAAGAGACCTCCATCCTTTTCTTCGATTAACACCTTCTTTGTAGAGAATAGGAGACTCCATGCTTCCTTGATGTTTTTCATAAGACGTCGAGCCTGGTCTGCATTGAAAAAAATCCAGTAAAAAAATTCCCCTAATAAGGATCTAGAATGACCAAAGGTCCAAGGAACCGAAGGTTCCGGGTGTTGAGATCACCAAATGGTGAAGGGTCCATGGGGCTGAGGGTCCAAGGGTCAAAAATGACCAAAGGTCCAAGAAACCGAAGGTTCCAGGTGTCGAGATCACCAAATGGTGAAGGGTTGAAGGGGTCGAAGGATCGGATGGCCGAGGACCGGCAGGTCGAGGAGGTGGAAGGATCAGGAGGTGGAAGGACCGAAGGGCCGAAGGTTCACGGAACCAAGGAAGGTTGGCCGAAGGTTCAGGGAAACAAGGAAGGTTGGCCGAAGGCTCTGGCCTTTGAAGGCTGAAACTAGAAGTTTAAACTAAAAAAATAAAGAAGCAGAGGGTTGGTGGATGTTTGGTTGGAAGGTGGGGTGATGGGGGTGATGGATGTTTGGGCCAAAGGCTCAAGGTTGGCCGAAGGCTCAAGGTTGGGTGTCCCATCAAGGTGGGGTGATGGGTTGATTGATGTTTGGGTTGGAGGGGCATCCGATTTGGCTACCTATGGACACTTCTTGATGAACTTTTTCAATGTGTTGGAGATCTCCATGATGCCCTTAGCCAACCTTAGCTCTGATACCATGTTGAGAATTCAATAATGCAATTGATTTATTCTCTTTACTTGATAACTGGTTGTGGTTCCTTTTTACTTATTATCTTTGTTCCTTATTATTATATTTGTGAAGCATCAAACAACTACCAAAACAAAAACACAATGACACACTATATAGGTTACAAGTCACGGAAAAACCTCTCCTCTTGAGAGGAAAACCATTAAATCTCTTCTCTTCCTTATAGATTCTTCAATTGACGAATTCCATGACCCTAGGGCTGATATCAATACCCTCCAAGACCAAGACCAACCCTTTTGAGTGATGTGCCAACTTTGATCTAGTCAAACCCAGTCAAATATTTTCCAATAGCACCTTCTCAACCTTCTACTGCAAGATTTTTGGCCTCCAACTGCAGATTTGAAATTTCGACCCCCAACAACTACTGCTACCACACGTGGGAACTTTGATCTTCTTTAGGAGCCCTCCTCTGACCTTCGCTTGCCTTTCCTTGACTTCTAGAGCTTGAGAGAGATCATTAGTGACCTTCGCTTGACCTCTTTGCCTCCTTTCCTCCAAGATCAAACTTGTAGAAGGATGCCCTAGGTCAGCGTAGAAACCCTAGTCCTCTTTAACATGTGTGAGAGAAAGATAGCTCAAACACAAAACTTCTTTGTCCTTCTCCTCTTGTGCTGCCTCTTCCTTCTTCCTCCTTTGCTAGAATGAGAGATGAGTGAGTGTCTTCAAGGAGGACGAGTCCTCCTCTATATATAGGCTTCTTCAAGGGTGGACGTGGCTCTTCCTTTAGGCCGGCTTTCCAACTATCAAGCCGACTTGGTCTTGGAGGGTATTCCGACACTTTTAGAGACAAAAGTATTTTTCTTTACAAGTTACAACGTGCCCAGTGGGGTCTTCTTATGACAATGACTCTTTTGACATCTTGACCTATGACAAACCCTAGGAGCATTCAATGGGTGCTTGACCTATAAAATAAAAAACCTTGAGCATGAAATCCATGCTCCATAAAAAATAATAATAATTTTCTTTTTTACACAATTTACAAGAATAAAAAATACATTTCGTACTTATGAAGACCGAACCTAGTTACACATTTTTCAACACCAAGTCCATCCAAGAAAGATCTTCATTGTCAAATGCTAGTCCTTGGGTCTCTACTATCCACTCTGATGATGCATCAAAGTCATCCAAAGTTATGTTGCTTGATTTAGGTGTCTTGTCCAGCAATTGGTTTTGCCTCAACTTGAGGTTGTACTGAACATAAACTATGTCATTCAATCATTTTTGCTCCAAATGGTTCCTCTTCCTTGTGTGTATTCGCTAAAAAACACTCCAATTCCATTCACACCCCGAAGCCCCAATTGAGAAAAATATTAAAAAAATAAAAAAATAATAAAGAATCGCTTTATTGGGCCCCACACATGAGTTGTTAGGCCACTACACTAAATTGGCTGGTTTCGTAACAGAACTAGCCGGTTCATTACCGAATAGGCCATTTCCGGTCTATTGCACTGATCCGAACCAGTTTAAGGCTGAAAACGGTTGACTGACCGTTTCGGTCCAGTTCTAATAACATTACTCTTCACCCTGCACTAGGCTGCTAGATTCTATAGATTGAAATCTCAAAATCCATCCCTTGTTGAGCAAATCCTTACAGACCACTTTCCCTTCCTAATGAGATGAGCTGTAAAATGACCACATGTTGTAGCCACTACAACAACGCCCAAATTTTTTTGGCATATCCAAAATTTTGCGTTCCCCTCTGCTCGCCTCAAGCCATTAAGGTTATGTTCCAGTTGTTGATTGGTTAATCTCCCCATGACTTGTTCTTACCTAAGTTGCACGAAACGGGGAAATGGGTACGAGTTTCCGAAACGGGAAGCGATACGAAACGCGACCTCTCCAAATTTTGGAAACGGGGAAACGCGAATATCTATATATATA
>APFE030680045.1:0-47541 GCA_000404065.3 Pinus taeda
TATATGATTACACAAAAGTTGGTCAATAAGCACTTAGACACTTATTTGAGATGTTTTACATTAGAGTAATAGAGATATGGGTTCATGGCTTCCCTTTGAAAAATGTTGATACAATACCACATATCATGGTGCTATGAAAATATGACTCTTTAAGGTTTTTTATAGATAAATTCTCATGTGTAGCCTCATACTTACTAGGTACATCCAAGGTTCAATAAGTGAATATCAATCTTAGTATTAGAGATGGAATTATTTGTGTGGCTAAGAACAATTTGGACCTGGCTCAAAATAAGATGAAGTGACAAGAAAGTTAACAATACTCAAAATGCTACTTTGAAGAAGGGGACCAAGTCATCCTAGCTTTCCAACCTACAACCAAATATATCCCAAGGGAAAGAACCATTAAAAGCTAGCACCCAAGTTTTATGGCCACTATCAAATCCTTTGATGCATTTTCTAGGTTTCCTAGAGATTTTATCTCCCAACGCATTTAAGGATCTATGTAGTGCTTCATGCATTATATTTGAAGAACGTGGTAATATCAAATTTCCATGTTCACACCATCCTCCTTGAACTTTATCAAGAAAATTGTATTTGGTTACAATGGGAGGTAGTACTAGACAAAAGAGAACATGGTCAAACCCTAGCACATTATCTAAAATGTCTTAGTATAATGGAAGAATGCATACCAAAATAATATGCCACTTGTGAACCAACAAAGATTTCCCAATATTTTCAATCCTCATAGCATTGAAGAGAAAGCTTCTTTTCAAGGGGAGGACATGTTAAAGTCTTCTTTAACTTACCTAATTAGCAATACTTAAGCATCATTAACAAATTATTAAGGACATCTTCTTTGAATAATACCAAAGTAGTCATTGTGTGATTAATGAATGTAGAAGGTAATCCTTATTAATAAGACCATCCAGGTAGTTAGTATTTATCAACACTGGTATTGCTAATAATTCAGATTTGGGCAATGGGAATTTGTTAATAAAGAAGGAAATTTTGCAATGCTTTGTCAGATATTATCATCATACTGGATTTTTGTGCATTTTAAGGTTACCCCTTCTAAAACATACTCACTCCTCTTTTTGAAAATTATCGATATAAAAATTAATAATTTAAAGGTTTAATACTCTTTTTTTTTTTTTTGTAGGCAAAGGTGGTGCTTCTCATTTTCTATTAACATATCAGAAAATTACATCAAAATTAGTGGACCAGCTACCCGCCCACCAGGGGAAACCGAGTAGGGTGTCCACCTAAAGTTTTTAACACCATACCAAAAAAAGAAGTCCCGCATTCTCTTTTTCCTGGCTAAATAGACATTACAGTCCTTCCCTGGTCTAGTTCTACTGATATGCATATATAGACTCTCCATTACAAAAAGAGGGAAGCTGACTAAATTATCTAAATACCGCAAAATCATCAGAAGGTAGACAAGAACTAAGACTACTCAGCTGCATTAGCAAAGATTGGAGAGCCCTCCTTAAAGTTCCTCTGCTGTCTAGACTTGAGCATTTGCTAAATCTCTTCAAGCTGCTTCCCTTGCATCTCCATGGAGATTTGCAGGATGCGAAGTTCACGCCTCAAGTTAGGAACACCCTGAGCCATCTCAGCCATTTCAGAGGCCACCTGCTCCAAAGCTTTGGCCAGCAACTGTTTCATTACATACATATGCAGGGATTGTTTGAAAAGACACATCCTTCCTCTTGTATTACCAGGGTCATGAACCAGCAACTCCCAATCCTCCATTTCCGACTCCGATTGAGCCTGAATTGCTTCTTCTTCCATATTCTGGATGATGCGTCTGATTTTAGGGTTGGTGTTCTGAACGTAAGCACGTTATGCCCGCTGAATTTTGTGCTTGAAGGTGTTTCTGGCCTTCCTCCGAGGACGACGACTCAGCTCAGGGACCTCTTCCTTACTGCCCCGGGCTTGACTGGTCGCGCTTCTCTGACCACGGCTAGGAGCAATCTCGCCGACACCTTGGCGGATCCTCCTCCGACGCCCACGCGTAGGAACTCTTCTGTCGCGCCGGCTCCGCTGGCTAACACCCAGGGCAGACCATTCCCACTCTTCAGCATTCATACTCGGGTC
The DNA here is from genome assembly GCA_000404065.3 of Pinus taeda. Lineage (NCBI taxonomy): Eukaryota > Viridiplantae > Streptophyta > Pinopsida > Pinales > Pinaceae > Pinus > Pinus taeda. The sequence continues at coordinate 2,101 of APFE030680045.1, forward strand.
GTTGCTCCCGCCCTTGTCTGAAGTATCAGGGATCTCAAAGACATCGTCCAGGACCTCTTCTTTCGCCACCCCTTTTCCTTTCCTATCAGCCACCTTGGTCCGCGCAGCTTCCTGTTCCTCTGCAAGCCGAGCCTTCTTTCTTGTTTCCATAACTCCGTTCACCGAACGCCGACTGAAAGTAATGCTGGAGACCTTCAGACAACCAGCGACGCCTTTCGCGCTGCTGAAGCTAGTTGCAATTCTCTGAGGGTGGGTGCTTTGCATGCAGGTTTTTATAGAAACCCGGAGCCCGCTCCTACAATTCTGCCATCTGTTCCCGCAAGCATGGCAATTCCTATCAACCCTCCTGTTTGATTTATTACTATTTACAGCCTCTGACATGTACTCGCCACTTCCACACCAGTTCGACTCTGCCATTGGGTTGATGTAAGGCGAAGAATTCCCCTCAGATTGTGTACCTTCTCGATGTGATCTCCCATGTCGATCATCGATTGCTTCTCCCAGGCTCTTCTGACGCTCTTTAACCGTTGTCCTAAATTCCGTCCTTCCCCAGAGCTCCGCACGAGTGGAACCATTCGCATGGGGATCTTAATCATAATGACCCTTCGTGGGCTGGACTCTCCACGTCCCTCTGGCGCTCCAGCTCATCGCTCTCCACCTCTCTACCGGTGGCTTGGTCGTGATCTGCCTTCATGATGGTTGCCAGGTCCGACCATTCCTGATGCCCGCAAACTGATCTCCATTGAACATCCACCGAGCTGCCGCGGCCTCTGCATCCCCAGTTCGCCAGGAAGTCAGCCGCCTGGTTCCCTTTCCGCCTCACATGGTTTATTACCTTATACTCAATGCGATGTAGGGGCTCTGCAATTTCCTGGACTATTCCGGGAGTTCGCCAACTGCTCGTGACTGTTTCCCAATTCCGACCATTGCAAAGCTTTTTCAGCATCTCCACCGCGATCTGAGAGTCCCCTGTGATTTTGAGGTTGGAGTATCCATTTATGACCGCAATTCGTAAGCCTTGATGCAAAGCCTAGAACTTTGCCTCATTATTTGTCATTTCTCCCCCCCACTCAACAAAAATCCATCTTACCTGATTACTACTGTCCCTGAAAATGCCACCAAAGCCAGCTTTGCCTGGGTTCCCCTTAGAGGCCCCATCGAAATTCAATTTGATGAAATTTTCTTTGGGGTAGCAGAATTTATCCGGGCTTTTGGACCGCATCTCATGGTTGGGGTTCTGTTTATGAAAAACCATTTCGAATTTTAAATTTAATCTGTTCAGGATTTCTTCCTCCATCGGGTTGGCCTTCCAATCTTCCCCAACCCATTTATCCACCAAGATTGTTTCTCGCAGAAGCTTAATTGCTTTTCCCCAAATGACTTCCGGCTCCATTGCTGAGTTCTGGAATATCCTGCGATTCCTCTCCTTCCAGATCATCCAGAGGATAAATCCGGAGATGAGGTCCCAAGCTCTCCTGACTACTTTACATTGAAAGACTTCCTTATTCCATTGGAAAACCACGTCATTGAATTCACGGGGGGCATTTTCAGGTTTACCAAAAGACCTTTTGGTGTTTATCCACAGGGTCTTGGCAAAGGGACAATTTATTAGCAGATGATTTCTGGTTTCCCCCTCCGAATTACACAGACAGCATCTCGATGGGCCAATAAAACCTTTCTTTTGAATCCGATCCCAGGTGAGGATTTTGTTTTTTGATGCCAGCCAGATAAATATGGAGACTTTCAGCCACCAATTCCTTTCCCAAACTATTCTCCAGTCAGGGTTCTCTTTGTTTCCAGATTGCACTGAGGTTAGGAAATAGGCCTCCTTAATAGTGAACGAGCCTTTCATAGAATTCCCCCAACGGAGAATATCCCTGCCATTACGGGCTTTAATCTTTCTTGACTCAACCTCCTTCCTGAAGACTGCTTTGTGGTCCGAGCTGAACTCTCCGTCCCACTCCGTCAGATCCACCCATGTTCTCCAACTTTCTTCTGGGTTATTAACTTTCCAATAGTCCCTGACGAGAGGTCTATCTCTTCCAATTCTGTCGCGGACCTGTTGGAGACCCTGAATGGAGCTTAGTCTTTCCTTCTGATGCCATTTATCCTCCCAGAAATTAGCTTCCTTGCCACCACGAATCTCCCAGAAGGAATGCTTTTCCACCAGATCCATGTTAAGACGAGCTAGGTCCCAGACCGAAGACCCTCTGGGGGTATCCTTTCGCTTTAAGATTTCTACTGCAGACTCAGGCATATTGTATTTTTCTTTCCATATAATTTTCCACAGATCATTTCCCCCCCTAAGCCATCTCCACCAAAGTTTTGCTCCCAACACCTTATTGAGAGTCTTAGGGTCCCTCAACCCCAGACCTCCTTTCTCCTTTCTTTCAGTTAACTGGCACCAGGAAGCTAAAGCCCATTTTTTCTTCTGATCCGCCCCTCTCCATATAAAATTTCTAATGATCTCTCTTATCCTTGCACAAATACCTATGGGGGCTGCCATAATAGATAAAGGGTAGACAGGGATAGCTTGAAGGACAAATATTGCCAAAACTATTCGGCCTGCTATATTTAAAGTTCTGAAGGCCCAATTTGCCACCTTGTTGCTTAGCTTATCTGTAATTCCTTGCCAATTTTTCATCTTTTTGGAGGTAAAGTCCAAAATGTTGCCCAGGTATTTAGTAGGAAATTCCCCCCTCCTGAAACCCAAGAGTCTTATAAGATGAGCTTTGACCTGGTCCACAGCGTTAAATATGAAGACACAAGATTTGTCCCTATTAATTTCTAGACCTGAAGCCTCCGCAAAAAGATCCAGGATTTTTCTGAGGTGTTTTACCTCTTTGACTGTTGGCTCTCCAATCAACATGATATCATCAACAAATTGCTGATGAGTTAAACACAGATTATTTCCCCAGAGCTTAAGACCCTTTATTTTGTTTGCTTCTCTTTCTTTCTTGATGAACCGACCCAGACCTTCAGCAGCTAAAATGAATAGGAAGGGAGATAAAGGATCTCCCCGACGAAGACCTCTAGAGGCAGAGAATGTTTTCGAGGGAATCCCATTCACCAGGATAGAGAAGCTTGGGGAGGAGATCAAACTATGAATCCAGTCAATCCACCTCCTACAAAAACCAAAACTCTCCAGGACTTTTCCCAAATAGGTCCAGCTTAATCGATCATACGCCTTCGACAAGTCTAATTTAATCATCATACCCTTCTGTTTCTTGACTTTTAAGGAGTGAATAACTTCTTGATTTACCACCAGGCCATCAAGGATCTGCCTTCCTTCAACGAAACCCGTTTGTTCAGCAGAAATTAACTTATCTAGCAGGGGTTTTAATCTCTTGGCCATCATAGATGTTATAATCTTATAAATAACATTACACAACGCTATGGGTCTAAAACCATTAGCATCTTCCTGATTATCACATTTAGGGATTAGAGCATAGAAAGTGGAGTTAAGGGCAGGCCATACCTTCTGATTCATCCTAGATTCTTCTACCAGCTCCAGAATCTCTTTTCCCAGGAAGTGCCATCCTACCTGGAAGAAGTCAACAGTGAAGCCATCCGGGCCTGGAGCAGTTCCTTTCTTCATTGCTTTCACAGTTTCCTCTATCTCCTCTAAAGTGGCAGCTCTCATCAACGCTTTATTTTGGTCTTCAGTGACCAAACGAGGAATGGCAGAGCAAATGTCCTGGATTGCATGTATTCTATCAGCTTGGGGTTCCCTTAATATTTCCTTATGATGATCAATAAGGACCTGTTCAATTTCAGCTTGCTCAACCACTCTGTTCCCATTCTTATCTTTGATAGATAGAATCTTGTTTCTCTGTCTATGTTTGATCATAGCTTGATGAAAGAACTTAGTATTTCTTTCCCCCTCCCTTAACCATTTTATTCTCGATTTTTGACGCCAGAGAATTTCCTCTTGCTTCCTTCTTTCTTCAAGTTTGCCAAGAATTGTCCCTTCCTTACTGATGCTTTCCTCTGTTCTGCCTTCCAGAATCATTTTCTGCTGGAGAGATTCCATTTCTTTTTCCAAATTTTGTTTGTCTTCCATAATATTGCCGAACTCCTTCTTGTTCCAGTTTTTAATTTTCTCTTTTAGCTCTTTAAGTTTTAATTGAAACATGCGCATTTTTCCTTTGCCCTGAATCGTGCTTTGACTCCACCATTCTTCAACTTTTTTGATAAATTCAGGGTCTCTTAGCCAGAAGGATTCAAAACGAAAGGGTCTTTTTCCTTGGCTCACTTTGATGTCCACCTCCAATCTGATTGGCCAGTGATCAGACCCCAGGGAAGGCATTATCTTTGCTTCTATAAAAATATCCTTGTTCATAATACCTTCAGAAACAAGGAATCGATCAAGCCTGGAGGCAATTTGATTTTTACCCCCCCTCCTGTTGTTCCAGGTGCAAATCCCGTTTATAGTCTGGATGTCTACGAGCCTGAGGTCATCTATCAGATCATTGAACTTATCCATAAAGTGATCCATTTTCCTTATCCCTCCCTTCTTTTCTTCTAAAGATCTGATTAGGTTAAAATCACCATCAATTATCCAGTCAACTTCTGGATATAACCTACGAATGATTTTCATACTATTTAGGAAGTTTTCTTTTTTCACCTGGAGAAGGAGGTCCATACACCCCTGAAATGACAACTTGTTCTTTAGTTCCTACTATTCTACCAAGGCCAGTAAGGATTCTGCTCATACTAGTCCAGCTATCTAAAATGATATCATTCGGGTTCCACAAAACTGCAATACCTCCTGCAGACCCAATGGCATCTTGTCCCATAACTTAATAATGCATTTTATTCTTGTCCATGAATTCTTCAATCTGTTGAACCAAAACTTTTGTCTCCTGTAGAATCATAACGCTAGGCTTTTCTTTTTTCAATTTTTCTTTCAAATACCTCTGTTTACCCTTGCTATTCAGGCCTTTTATATTCCAACTGATCACAATCATTTAAAACTTTTGGAAGGAGGGGAAGAATACCTCTGACAGAGGTATCACTTTGCCTGAGTTTATCAAGGTTTCTCCCACAGTCTAGATAGTTTCATTCATCGGCTTTCGACCTCGTTTCCTACTGCTTTTTCCAGAGCCATCCATTCCCGTCTGTCCAATCCCTTGGTCAGGTCCTATCATTATCTGCTTGTCTATGTTCTGTCCTTTTTTTTCCTTATATTTCTGAAATACTTCCTTGTACAGTTGTTTCTGTTTCTCAGGTATGAATCTGCTATCTAAATATTTCCATTCTTGGATTAACTGTTTCATAATTCTTTCTTCCTCAATCTCACCTTCCACTTGATTTTCCACCTCCATCGGGGATTGTATTACCGAATCCTCCACCTTTCCTTCCGGCTGTTCTTCAGAACTTCGTCCTAGGTTTACTTCCTTCCCTTTACTTTCGCCTGTAATATCCATTGGGGAATTCCCAAGGTCTTCGTCATCTTCCAGATTAACTTCATACTCTTCATTTTCATTCTGGAGAGCCTGAAACTTATTTTGGCTTATTGTAATACCAGGTTTTCCTTGAGGTTGGGATTTAGTTTTTTCTTGACTTTGTCTTTTTCTTCTTGTGACCTGTTGAAAACCTTTATCAGTCTCCTCCAATTTTCCTGTGTTTCTCTGCTGTTCCTCCTGATTTCTTTTCAATTCATCCTCCTTGTTTAATGGGCATTGTCTATACAGATGCCCATATTCATGACATTTGCGGCATCTAAAGGGGATGTGTTCATAATCAACTGGTTGTTGCCACACTTCGTCATGATACTCTACCTCAACATGATCTGGGAGGGGTTCGGCTAAATTCATGTATACACAGATCCTTGCATATGAGTTATATTTACCTCGTCGGGTAGCTTCTGCCGCTTTAACAAAGCTTCTGATTGAGTTCCCTATCCCTTTCAAAATTTCAGGATCCCAGAATTCATCAGGGAGTCCAAACAGCCTGACCCAGATTGGGGCTTCCAGCAGCTTTTCTTTTTCTGGGTTATATCTCTCCTCCCAGTGTTTCATGAATAAGCCTGCATTATTCATGAAATACGGTCCTTCTTCAAAGACCTTGTTTCTATCTTCCAGATTCGTGAAAATGGCTGTGAAAAACCCTTGAGCTCCCAGCTTCAGGTCTATGTGACCCTTCGGTTTCCATCTTTGTTCAATCCATCTGTATAGCTCTTTCTCCGGAGGCCAATATCCTATGACTTTGCAGATCATGGCATGATCTTTCATGTAGCTGTTATATTCCTCCAGCTTGTTATTGGGGATAACATATCTTGGCCGTTTTTGAGCTCGTGGTAGGCATTTTCCTTTCATCCTTTTCTGCCACAGATTGCCCATGACTGGGGCATAGTTTTCCTGCTGATTCTGTTGTATTCCACTCGCACTATTCTCTCCCGTTACTACATTCTTGAAGGAGGGGATCCCTCCCCTCCCCGTAGGGTTTTCCATTCCCTCTCAGCTCTTGTCCCTTAGAAGATACTCCTGACAAAAACTGGGAAAACAGCTGCTTACCTGACAAACTGAAGCCCCGCTATCCTACACTCCACCCCAATCTGACCGCTGCACCAAGTCCTCCCGCATTCGCCGCTGGCCCGCTCCTTCAGCTGCACATCTGCAAACCTACAAACCCTAGCAATTCGTCGCTCCTCCTCTTCATCCTCACCTAGTTTTATATTAATACCCATTAATATTTTAATTTTCCTAAGTTTAAACTTAGGAACCCAATTAAATGTATTAATTAGTTTCATCTCTCCAATCGGGTGGAATTTTCCCCAAATGATTTCTGGGTCCTGGAGATCTTATGTGCTTTAGCCTCTCCACCAATTTCATGGCTAGAGCACATCTGATGCTACCACAAATCAACACTCCCTCTTAGCGAGGAATGTGCTCTAGTAATGTTCCATCACTGAAACATCACGCTAATCCTCCGCACTGGTACCTGTGTTGATGCTTGGCTTGCTGCCCATGACAATGCCACTGCCACTGCTACATTTATACTGCAACTCCCTCTCAATATGTTGCCCATGCTGCTCCTAGCACTGCCACTGCTAACTGCTGCACTGCAACTCAGTTACCGAGAAGTAGGTAATTGACTCCTCCCAAATACTGACATCCCGATCAGTCTGGAAGCCTCGTGATGTTGAAGCTTCCTCTGCTGCTATCCTGTGCTTCCTCTGCTACCACTCCATTGTTGCATACACCTTTCTGCCTCTCGCACTGCTGCAACCTCCACTGCGCTACCTCAGATTTCTGCACCCAAGCATTGCCTTGCTGCTCCACTACACTTTGCTCCACCTGACCCCTGTCATCCTACTATTGTCGTTTAAGGGCTCCCGTAGCCGAATGTGATCCAAGAGTTTGGGCACCTCAAGGATCCTGCCCCTATGTAGTTCTCCTGACTACAAATCGATGTCTCCCCACCTCTTCTCCAAAGGCGCATGAGCACTCATGGCACAATTGTCATCAATCTCGACCTCTTTCTCCGCCTTAGCTGGAGTTGCCTTAGAATCAGAAGCCTTTCCCTTGTTTTTCTTCCTGGGACACTGGGATGCATAATGTCCCAGCTCCCCACAATGGAAGCACTTCACCTTGGAGATGTCCTTCTTCTTCCTCTTCCCCTGTTGTCCCACAGATGCTAGAGCTGCATCCTCCTCCTCTTTCTTGATTCGACCTCCCTTGCCACTACTCCCCGCCTTAGTCATTCGTCTGATCACTTCTTGGTGAAGAGCTGCCCACATCTCCTCCCATCCTAGAAGAGTGACCCTGCCCAAAATACTTTGAACAAATGTCTCCCACTCCTTGGAGACTATATTCAAGGGAGTCCTATCCATAAATTTGGATTTTGTGTAGATCCTATGGAAATGAGTTGGTCGCGAATCTCCTGCAACCTGAGAAGGAATGGATCTATCTGCTCTCCCTTCTGCATCTGATACAACCACAACTGTGTAAGATTCCTAATTAGCCATGGCTAATTGGAATATTTGATTTTGCTCAATTTTTGCCTTCTATAGTTATTTATAAATAAAAAGGTGAGAAAAGGGGACATAACTCACTTTTAGAATAAAAGTCACTTCCTAGCAGCACAACGTTGTGACTTAAAGGGGAGCCAAGGGGGCCAAAGGGGGACGCAGAGATGGAGGCCCACGCAGACACCTGGAGGGACTGCGCAGAAGGGAAGAAACACGTGGCAAGAGAGGAATTACGTTGGAGGAGGTGAGCCTTGGGATTGAGGAAGGCAAAGGCTATAAAGGAGAGAGAAGCCCCCCTATTTTGATCATTCGATTATGTGCATTTGAGCTAGTCACTTTGACTTAGAGCACGCTCGCTGTTTAGCTAGTCTGCAGCACTGAGTGTCTCCATTCGGAGATCTCACCCTTAGCCCCGGGGGACTTCGAGTGCCTGCTCGGGCAAGGTATTTCTATCAGCATTTTTGCAGTAGTTTCATCAGCATTTTTGGCCGAAGGATTGAGCATCTTGGAGGACAGCACAACACTGAGAGGGACGATGTAGTTCTTTCTGGCAGGAGCTCTGGATTGAGGGTTGCAGCAGGATTTCTGCTGGGAGATTGAGCAGGGGATCAGCCCTTGCATATTGGAGGGTTTTGGCAGGGGCTTCAGGTAGATTACTGGAGAGTTTCATTCAATGGAAGCGCAAAGCATTGAGGGACTGTGCAGAACCCCAAGGGGGGTGATTTTCGGGGGTCGTCCATTTCAAAAAATCTTTCTGGGGTTTTCTGGGTTTCCTGAGTAGAGTTCGATTCCAGAGTTTCAGCCCTTTCTGAGGAGGGGAACAACCCCAAATCCTCATTTGATTTCCAACAGCACAACAGTTCTCCAGCAGCTGGGACGCAGATCAGAGAGAGGCCATTCCTTTGCTATTTTGAGTGTATTTCTTCACTTGCCTTATGCAAGTTGAGGTGCCATCTTTCTGATCACCTCCTGTACTCATTCTATTGCTCAGTTTAATAAAATGGCTTAACATTTTTCTCTGCATCTTTTGAGTATCTGCTTATATTTTACGTTTATATTATTATATATTGCACCATTGTCATTTTTATCATTTTGAGCTTCCCGGTTATTATATCATTTGTACGTATTTGGTTGGAGTTACTAGGGTTTTGGAGAATATCTCTGAAACGGGATATTACAGTGGTATTAGAGCGTAGATCTGGCTTAGCCTGTGGAGTTAGCAATCTATGACACCGTGGGAAAAACCCTACATCTGTTACAGAGGTAGGAGATACAGAGACATTGGGCGTAGGTTGGAGAATACTTACGGAGAGGGAGACTGTGTTCCAGTGGTGGACGCAAAACAGGAGGAGCCTGTGGTGGACGCAGAACAGGAAGAGCTTGTGGTGGACGCAAAGTAGAAGGATCCGATGGCAGACAAGGATGGGAAGAGATTTGTGGATATGCTCCTCAAACCAGTGCAGGATCTGTCGAGGCAGATTGAGGTGATGGGGCAGAGATTCACGGCAGTAGAGGCCACACAGCGTGAGAGCCCACGGGTTTTCCAGATTGGAGAGGGATCGGGTGCATCCCATCATTTGCTAAAGCAGCGTGATACTGCGCAACAAGTGGCCTCGCATGCCCCTACATGCTCTACCATGCCCACTTTCTTAGGAGCAGACAAGGGGGCCAGAGCCCAACAGGAGGCAAAGCCCGGTCATATGGGCGACTATTTTGCAGAGTACCAGGCCTATGGGCAGGAGTTCAGGGATGCTCTTTCATTCAGAGACTTTGTTAAACTCCAACGGGATAGTAGATCTCGTGACCATCACAAAAGGTACCGCCATTACCATGATGGTGACACCCACCGTGCAGCGAGTAGATTCCACTTGCCTACGTTTGATGGTTCATCAAACAGTTCGGCAACGTCTTGGGTGGAGAAGCTGGACATTTATTTCCAGCTTAACCAGATGTCAGAGACAGAGGCCATTAAGGTGGCAACATTGCATTTGGATGGTGAGGCTCAGGATTGGTGGTTTCATGGGATGGTTACACTCGGACACTCCACAGTGACGACATATGCTGAGTTCACCAGGAGATTGATGGAGCAATTTGATCGGAGGGATCTAGAGTAGCATTTTGTTGAGCTGACGAGGCTCAAACAGACAAGGAGCCCAGAGACCTACATTGCAGATTTCTTGAGGATCTCAGTGATGGTGCCAGATCTATCCACGACACGGAGGATCTATATGTATGTTGAGGGGTTAGCAGAGCCACTTCGGGGTTTACTCCGATCCACTAGACCAACCACACTCTAGGACGCCATTAGCAGGACCCGGAAACCTTACCCCCAGAGACAGACTTTCCAATCTAAGAGGAAGGATGTGAGGATTCCACCTCCAAAGGGGAATCCAGGACGAGCACAGATTGACGATGATGCCAGGAGGGAGCTGAAGAAGAAGCGCTTGTGCTTTACCTGTCAGGAGCCGTGGGCATCGGGACATAGATGTGCTGCTGGCAAAGCACATTTTATTGAGGTCTTCTCCGAGAGCAGCAGGGAAGAGGATGAGGAGGATGAGGTGGAGGCAGGAGATAGTCTTGTCGTACAGGGTCCCTTGCCACCTCCACCGCCAGCAGCAGGTGGTGCAACTTTTGCACCTATCGGAGGGGCCCTTGCAGCATTGCGAGGAGTTCCCAAGTACTTGACGCTATGTGTAAGGGGGACCGTACGTGGCCAGCAAGTATCAGTTTTGGTTGACAGTGGGGCAACCCACAACTTCATCGACGCACAGATGGTTGAGCGGAGAGGTATACAAACAAAGAGCTTTGATGGGTTTTCAGTTTTGGTCCCAAGAGATCATACCATGATGTGTGCTCATTATGTTCCGGAGCTATCAGTGACGATGGGCACATACACACTGACTGACCACTTTTTGGTTGTTGATATTCCGGACACCAATGTGATTCTGGGTGTTCAGTGGCTTATCACTCTAGGGAAGGTCACGACAGATTGGAAGACCCTAGAGATGGAGTGGGATGATGAGAAGACAGGGAGGCATGAGAAGATATGGGGACAACACACATATCTGCCTCAAACAATTTCGGCTCATCGGATGGAGGCAGTCTTCCGGACGGAAGACATAGAGTGGGCAGTGGAGCTGCGTGCATCAGAGGCAGGGACTACAAGATAGACATTACATCCCCAGATACAGTCCATCCTTGACCGATATACCATAGTGTTTGGGGAGATTCCGCCAAGACAACCACTGGACCGGGGGTTTGAGCACACCATTGAGCTTGAGTAGTGTATTCAGGCAGTGATTACTACCCCCTATAGGCATCCCAAGGCCTATTGGGATGAGATTGAGCAGGCCATTCAGGAGTTGCTGGCTCTTGGGCACATTCGGCCGAGCACGAGTCCTTTTGCTTCTTCCATGGTGTTGGTGAAGAAAAAGGATGGCACATTGAGGATGTGCATTGACTACAGGGCCCTGAACAAGAAGACACTAAAGAACAAGTACCCCATACCCAGGATCGATGAGTTGATGGACGAGTTGAGAGGAGCACGGTTCTTCTCAAAGATTGATTTGAGATTTGGGTACCACCAGATTCGCGTGAGGGAGCAGGACATTCCCAAGACCGCCTTCAGGTGTCACTATGGGCACTTTGAGTTCTTGGTGATGCCCTTTTGGCTAACCAACCCCCCCGCTACATTTTAGTCTTGCATGAATCACATCTTTCGTAGTCACTTGAGGCAATTTGTGTTGGTATTCTTTGATGATATCCTCATTTACAGCAGGACTTGGGAGGAACATCTCCAACATTTAGAGACAGTGTTGTGTATCTTGCAGGCGCAGCAGTTCTATGTCAAGCTCTCCAAGTGTGACTTTGGGTTGATAGAGATGTTGTACTTGGGACATATCATAGGAGTGGACAGAGTGAGAGTCCACGAGGAGAAGATCAGGACCATCAAAGAATGGCCAGAGCCGAGGAACGTGACCAAACTTCGAGGATTCATTGGCATTTGCGCCTACTACCGAAAGTTTGTCAAGAGTTTCTCACAACTTGTTGTACCCCTGATGGATTTGATGAGGAAGGGAGCATTCAGTTGGATAGATACAGCGCAGCGAGCCTTTGATAGGCTCGAGGTTATGAGTAGCTGCCCAGTGCTTGCACTACTGGATTTTACGCAACCATTTGTTTTCGAGTGTGATGCATCGGGAGAGGGGATCGGCGTAGTATTGATGCAAGGAGGACACCCTATAGCCTTTGAGAGCCAGAAGCTCCTTCCGCACGAGAGTTGTATTCTATATATGACAAGGAGATGCTGGCCATCATGCATGCATTGACCAAGTTCCGGCAGTATTTGGTAGGTAACAGTTTCAGGGTGAGGACTGATCACAATAGCCTCAGGTTCTTTTTGGAGCAGAAGTAGCTACAGGAGAGGCAACAGAAGTGGATCAGTAAGATCCAAGCATACGACTTTGCAATTGAGTATGTCAGGTAAGAACAATGTGGTAGCAGATGCCCTTTCATGTAGACCAGCCACGTTGTCTCTTATGAGCTTGGATACAGACTAGAGGGCTCGACTCTTAGTAGAGTACTCCAAGGATAGGTTTGCATGTGAAGTTTTGGATCGGCAGGTGGCAGATGATAGGTACAGGGTGGTCGATGACATCATCTATTACAAGGACCGAATCCTCTTGACTGAGGGATCTCAGCTCAAGAAGAAGATACTCCAGGCATCACATGATTCACCATTGGCCGGCCATCAGGGGTTTACCAAAACCTATAGGGCCATCAAAGAGAGGTTCTCATGGAAGGGCCTCAAGGAGGACGTACTCCAACATATCTGGGAGTGCGACGTTTGCCAGAGAAACAAGGGGGAGATGAGCCATCCGGCGGGTTTATTGCAGCCTATTCCCATTCCAGAGGGAAAATGGGAGAGTATTTCGATGGACTTCATCACAGCGTTGCCCATGGTACAGGGCAAGGATTGTATCTTTGTCGTCGTTGACCGGCTGACAAAGTACACACATTTCTTTTCCATATCCGCACACTACACAGCAGCACAGGTGGCCGAGTTGTTCTTCAGAGAGGTCTTCAGGCTACATGGTCTTCCTAAGACCATCGTCAGTGACAGAGACAGTTGTTTCATGGGCGGGTTTTGGCAGGAGCTTTTTCGGCTAGTGGGGACAGAGTTGACACCGAGCACCAGTTATCACCCACAGACAGACGAACAGACAGAGATAGTTAACAAATGGCTAGAGGGCTACTTGCGTAACTACATCAGTGGGCAGCAGAGAGCATGGCTGAAGTGGCTGCATCTAGGGGAGTACTGCTACAACACTACACATCACATGTCCATTGGTATGTCACCATTCTATGCTTTGTATGGGTATCATCCTTTATCTTTTGTTGACATTATGTTTGGTGATAGCAAGGCTCCGAGAGCCAAGATTTGGATCCAAGAGAGTCAGGATATCCTTCGAGCTCTCAAGGATAACATGGCTACAACGCAGAACCAGCAGAAGCTGTATGCTAATAGGGGTCAGGTGGAGAGACAGTTTGAGGTAGGGGACATGGTCTACCTATGATTACAACCATACCGACAGTCGTCACTGAGGCAGAAAGGGGCTAAGAAGCTCAAGCCCCGCTTTTATGGGCCATACAGGGTGATATGCAGGATTAGACAGGTTGCATATGAGTTGGAGCTGCCCCAAGGCAGCAAGATTCATAACGTTTTTCATGTATCATGCCTGAAGAAGGCATTGGGGCAGCAGGTGACAGTGATAGATGAGCTACCACCCATGGATGATGATGGGCATTTGGTGTTGCAGCCAGAGGCTATTATTGATACCAGGGAGAGGCAGCTGTGGAGCAGGACGGTCCGGGAATTCTTGGTGAGGTGGAAGAATTTGCCGGATGAGGATGCCACTTGGGGGAGTGATAAAATCTTACAACATCCATCACTTCAGTTGCTTGAGGACAAGCAACATTTTGTCGGGGGAGACTGTAATATTCCTAATTAGCCATGGCTAATTGGAATATTCGATTTTGCTCAATTTTTTCTTTCTATAGTTATTTATAAATAAAAAGATGAGAAAAGGGGACATAACTCACTTTTACAATAAAAATCACTTCCTAGTAGCACAACGTTGTGACTTAAAGGGGAGCCAAGGGGGCCAAAGGGGGATGCAAAGATGGAGCCCACGCAAACAGTTGAAGGGACTGCACAGAAGGGAAGAAACACGTGGCAAGAGAGGAATTATGTTGGAGGAGGTGAGCCTTGGGATTGAGAGAGACAAAGGCTATAAAGGAGAGAGAAGCCCCCTCATTTTGATCATTCGATTATGTGCATTTGAGCTAGTCACTTCGACTTAGAGCACGCTGGCTGTTTAGCTAGTCTGCAACACTGTTTAGTGCATTGAGTGTCTCCATTCGGAGATCTCACCCTTAGCCCCGGGGAACTTCGAGTGCCTGCTCGGTCAAGGTATTTCTATCAGCATTTTTGCAGTAGTTTCATCAGCATTTTTGGCCGGAGGATTGAGCATCTTGGAGGACTTCGCAACACTGAGAGGGATGATGTAGTTCTTTCTGGTAGGAGTTATGGATTGAGGGTTGCAGCAGGATTTGTGCTGGGAGATTGAGCAAGGGATCAGCCCTTGCATATTGGAGGGTTTTGGCAGGGGCTTTGGGTAGATTACTGGAGAGTTTCATTCAATGGCAGCGAGAAGCATTGAGGAATTGCGCAAAACCCCAAGGGGGGTGATTTTCGGGGGTCGGACATTTCAGAAAATCTTTTTGGGTTTTTCTGGGTTTCTTGAGTAGAGTTTGATTCCAGAGTTTCAGCCTTTTCTGAGGAGGGGAACAGCCCCAAATCCTCATTTTATTTCCAACAGCAGCAACAACACAGCAGTTCTCCAGCAGCTGGGACGTAGATCAGAGAGAGGCCATTCCTTTGCTATTTTGAGTATATTTCTTTACTTGCCTTGTGCAAGTCAAGGTGCCATCTTTCTGATCACCTCCTGTACTCATTCTATTGCTCAGTATAATAAAATGGCTTAGCATTTCTCTCCGCATCTCTTGAGTATCTGCTTATATTTCACGTTTATATTATTATATATTGCACCACTGTCATTTTTATTATTTTGAGCTTCCCGGTTATTATATCATTTGTACGTATTTGGTTGGAGTTACTGGGGTTTTGGAGAATATCTCTGAAACGAGATATTACAAACTGATTCTCCAATAGCAATTTTCGCTGCACAAAAGTGCCCTGATACAAGGTCTTCAAAGTATCCACATCTCCTTTGCTGTGTTCTTTTCAGCAATACGTGGTATGACATGATCTTTGACCCCGTCTAGGATCATGCACTTTTCCCTCACCATCGCATCTTCATACTTCTCATTCTCAGTTGGGTCGACCGGAATAGCCATGGTTCTCAAGGAAAAGTCCTTGATGCGATATCAATCCAGGACTGTCAGGATCTTGGCCTTCCAAATGACAAAGTTGGAAGCCTCGTCCAACTTGTCCTGATCCCTCAATCCGTTCACTGCCATTTCAGCTCCTCTTTTGGACTCCCTCTGAGTTTCGAATTCCCTCTCGTAAATCTCCCTCTAAGTCTTGATTTCCCTCGTGGAAATCCTCTAGCCAGTTGTCAAACCGCTCCTCTCCAATCTTCCTTGCAACTACAACTCGGATCTGGATTTCTCGACTAGAAATCTGTCAAGGTAGTGACTCCCTCTACCTTGGTTCTGTCTCCTTAGGTATTGTTCTACTATGACAGAAACAACACCCCACCATCTTCTCAATCACAATTTGCCCACAGCTCCCTAAGCCCCGGCAACTAAATAAACTGAGCCTTTCAGGCTCTGCGCAATCCCGCAACGACAGAATCTGCTCCTCTTGGCCACTGCGTCGATCCTTCCTAGCTGAGAAAGATGACCAGGCACTGCGTAGGTATGTTTTGCCCCTCTTTGCCTCTACCCTAGCCCTGGCCCTCCTCTTGGCTCGAAATGATGACGCAGGCCCTCTGCGTCACTTCTTCTCTGCCGCTTCTGCTTTGGAACAACGTTGTCTCTCAGGACAACTGCTATCGCTGCAAATTTCTGATTACTGTTGGTGCCTTCAGTCCTCGTGTGATCTGCAATGCTCCAATACCATGTTGAAATTTCTAAGTCTGACACGGCAAAAATCCCTACTGTATTATCTGGTTTATCTTCTTCTACTTGTTCTTTTCATTAACAAGTTACTTATAACTATAAATACCAAAAATAAACACAAATAAAGCCTTAACGCATATACAGATTAGAAAATGAAATAACTGAGACAATCACACAAGTGACACTGTTATTTTTGGACAATCGTCCCTGAAAATACCCAATGCGGGAAAACCGATGCAACAAATATGAGGGTTTTATTATTATGCAGTTTCTGAATACAACAAGGGTGCCAGAAATGGCTCACCCAATAGAGAATGCCCTCGATAGAAGTACTTCTCCTTAGAGACAGATATTCCGACTAGTCACCAAATGATCGATTCCCCAAAAACTATGGAAGCTCCTTAGCTGACAGCAAAAGCTGCTCCAAGCTTCTCCACTGCTCTACGTCACTCAGCTAGGAACTGTGCCACCCTTCCCAACTCCAGTCTGACCCACGAAAATCTCCAACCCTACGTCAGATCTGCTAGCCTCTGTGCGGCCACTGATGCCTCTACGTCAGCCCTCTGGCCCTCTGCGTCACCCACATTGGCCTCCTCAACCTCTACATCAGTCCCAGCTGCCTCTACGTCAACCTTCCCAGGCTCTGCGCTATCTCTCTGGCACTATCTTTGCCTCTCTTCTATGTATTCTCGGTCTCATGTTGAACTACCCCTCGCTGAAACAAATCACTGGTTCAATTCTCTCAGCAAACCCCGCTCCAGAAAATCGAACTGACTGATCAATTTGGTGTATTTCCAACTGACCCTCGAGCCTCCTCTTATGCTTTTCCTGTTGAGTCTTCAACGACTGAGATTAAGTCCCTAATCAACAGCTAAGATTAGATTTGGCTTGGTCCATGTCATTTAGAACATTCTCACCCAGTTTTATGTTAATGCCCATTAATATTTTAATTTTTCTAAGTTTAGACCTAGGAACCCCATTAAAAATATTAATTATTTTAATATCTCTCGAACCGGGTGGAATTCCCTCAAACGATTTCTAGGTCTTTGATATCTTATGTGCTTTATCCTCTCCACCAATTTTCATGGCTAGAGCACATTCGATGCTACCACAAATCAACATTGAGCCCCGAGCAGTTAATTAAAGAAAATCATAAAAAGGCAAAAGGCATAAAAGAAGGGTGGAAAAATCAAGGTCGGAGCACCTCATGTACCACGATTGATCCCTCCTACACATTAAAAACCAAAGTGTGGGCTTCCCTCTTGTTAGCTACCCTTGTAACCCCAGCTCATGACCCAAGGTTGCCCCTTCTCATTCCCTACTTCATTCACCTATCTACCAATGCCACCACCTTTTGACGGATGTACCTTGACTATATTATCCCCTTTTAGAAATAGAAACCACCTAATAGGGTGCTTGGTTAACCCCATTTGGAGTTTAGGAGACATTGGCACATCCCGAAGCCCATTATGGAACCTGTGGTCCATGATTAGGTAAGCTCATTTACTCGACTTCTCTAATTACTTGTTGTATTGGAAGGCTAGGGGATGTATTATGCAGGATTGCAAATGGTTTCCATTTGGAATTTGGTCTCCCTATATGGGGTCCTAATCCTCCAAAGGGCTACATTAGCACATGTAGGGTGAGCGTTGAGAGCCATGGGCCTCCACAACAACAGATTGCACTCCATGGATCCCCACAACCATTCAGAGATTGCTTGTGGTCCACTTATTGGACGAGGAGGATGCACCTGATCCAACATGCCCAGCCGGCCCCAAATCTACACCATACACTTGGCAGATGATACAGGACTTCCACAATGATGTGGCATCACCTATACCATCATCCTATCCCTTGCAGGCAATCTATAACATCTTTGATTTGTTCGGAGACCCATGAGGACACTTGTGTGCCCCCACATGACATTTGGAGCACCACAATTATTACAAGGGACAACCCCTTGTCCACTGCTTTGGAGGGTCCTTCTCTTCATTATGGCACCCATGGCCCTCATGAGGCCTCTTAGAGGGCTCTACAACATGCATAGATTATTATTTGACCTCTTGAGAAGCTTATTTTTTCATTTATGAGTTAGTTTGGTGGGCTTGTCACCAGAAGTTGAATTATTGGAACATTATTTTATTTTTGGGGCTTATGTAGGCCATGGAGGCTAATTCAAACTCCTAATTTGTGTATAAATACTGTGAGATGAACTCATTTTCTTATCATCACTTTGGATTGGATCTTTATCTCTTTTGAGATTTTCGCATTTTTTCTAAGGATGAATTGGAGCTTTATGGATGAGTTTTGATGTCTGGATATTGGTCTATCTTCTCTTGGAGCTTCTTTATTGTCAATTGTGAATGGTTGGATATACTCTATTACATGTAAGTACACACTTTTTATGTTATTCTTGTTTACTTTAGTCATATATGTTGGACTGGGAATTTCGTTATTCTAGGGCTAATTGTTGCATGCATTTATTGCTTAATATTGTGGCATTTGTCTCTATTATAGCGTTCCTTCAATTTATGGGCCATGTAATGTGAGTGAAATCTCCTAGGTTTAAAACTTGACCTTGACAAGCCATTCCTCTTGCACATCAAAGTATACAAGCTGCAAGGTTGTTTCTTCTTGACCTAGAAGGAAAATGAAGTGATCTTGAGGCCTCCTCGACTGGGAACCAAGAAATCCTACTCATAATCAACATAAACTCCATTCTCCCAAAGAATAAGGCATGATCTACCAAGGGTGGTCATTGAAAACCATATTCTTTCATCTCCTCCCAAATCTAGCCTCATTGGGGTACCTAGGCGTCAATTTCCCGATAAGCTAGCCATAAAAAAAATCAATCTCCTAGGGTCTCTTGCGCTAGCGTTTTCTCTAGCTCTCCTCTAATTTTGAAGACATTCCAATGGTGGACTTGGCAGAAAAGCCAAGCCCTAGCTCTAGGATCAAAACTTTCCCTGCCATCCCCAAGGCTAGTACCTAATAGGGCTAAAACAACATCTTTGAGTGAAAATACTTTCTTTGATCCTTTCCCCCACCTTGTCTAGGGTAAGAATATCATTGGTTGCTACATTCCTTCCTTGTACCCTACACTGGGTCCACTTGGCCCTGTGTGGTTCCATCCCTTTGAAAAGCCATTCTCAAAGATCCATCTGGAATACCAATTCTAACAAGGATTTTAGGGATTGGGGAACTCCTTCACAAGTCTTAACCCATAAACCTAATCCTCAAAATCCTCTCTTCCTTTCCCTAGAATACATATTACCATGCTTAAAAAGCAAGCAAGCTCCATCCTTCAAGATTTTTTGGGAAAGGGTTTGTTTGGGTTACTCATATCCATTGACTTATCATTCATTAGTGACTCCAAGCATATCGGGTCTCCTCCCATCGGTGAAAGTCCGTAAATAGAAGGGAGCCTTAGCTGAGGTGACAGTGGGTTGAGCCTCCCTCGTTGCCCTTGGCCTAGCATTTGCCCTTTAGGGATCCCCCTTAGGTCCCCTACTAGTTTGAGCGGTAACATGGGAGTACTCCAAGAGTCGGCATGCATGCAAGATCTTGGATAGTACCCATGGAGATGATCGATACAAGGTGATGGATGAGATCATATACTACAAGGATAGGATCTATTTAGTGCCAGGGTCGCAATTGAAAAAGAAGATCCTATGAGTTGCACATGATTTTCCCTTGGCAGGGCACAATGGGTTCCTTAAGACATACAGGACGATTAGAGAGTGTTTCACTTGGCGGGGGCTCAAGGAGGATGTCTTGAGGCATGTGCGAGAGTGTGATGATTGCCAAAGGAACAAAGGGGAGAACACTCATCTAGCAGGGCTTGTGCAGCCTCTCCCCATTCCTAAATGGAAGTGGGAGAGTATATCAATGGATTTTATCATGG
Source organism: Pinus taeda (assembly GCA_000404065.3). Taxonomy (NCBI): domain Eukaryota; kingdom Viridiplantae; phylum Streptophyta; class Pinopsida; order Pinales; family Pinaceae; genus Pinus; species Pinus taeda. Next base: position 22,125 of record APFE030680045.1, read on the forward strand.
GGTTGCCGACAGTTTAGGGGAGGGTCTGCATTTATGTAGTGGTGGACAGGATGACGAAGTTTGCTCATTTCTTTTCCATTCTGGCCAAGTACTTCGCTTCTTAGGTGGTCGAGTTATTTTTCAGGGAGGTATTTAGGTTGCATGGGTTTCCTAAGACTATCGTTAGCGACAGGGATAGCAAGTTCATCAGTGGCTTCTAGCAGGAGCTATTTCTCCTAGTGAGGATTGAGCTCACACCCAGTATGAGTTATCATCCTCAGACAGACGGTCAGATAGTGATCGTGAACAAGTGGCTAGAGGGCTACCTGTGTAACTATGTGACCAGGCAACAGAGAGCACGGGTGAAGTGGTTGTACCTTGGGGAGTACTGCTACAACACCATGTACCATATATCCATAGGTATGACATCATTACGTGCTCTTTATGGTTATGATGCACTAACATTTTCTGATGTGATCTTTGGAGACAACGGGGCCCCAAGGGCAAAGGATTGGGTGTAGGAAAGCCAAAATATCCTTAGAGCTGTTAAGGAAAATTTACAGACTGCACAAAACCAACAAAAATTGTATGCAGAAAGGGGCCAAGTGGAGAGGTTGTTTGAGGTGGGTGATTTGGTATTCTTGAGGTTGCATCCATATAAGCAGTCCACACTCAAGAAAAAGGGGGCGGAAAATAGCAAGCCCCGCTTCTATGGACCATACAGGGTGACTAGGAGGGTAGGTGAGGTAGCGTATGAGTTGAAGCTTCCAACCAGGAGCAAAGTGTACAATGTCTTCCATGTTTCTTTCCTGAAGAAGGCATTAGGACAACATGTGACAACTACCACAGAGTTATCTCATCTAGACGATTAGGGGCATTTGGTTTTGACACCGGAGGCCATCTTGCAGGATAGGGAAAGGAGGCTCAGAAGTAGGACTATCAAAGAGTACCTAGTGAGATGGAAGGATTTACAAAAGGAGGATGCCATGGCCCGACACCTCAGTTTCTTGAGGACTAGCAACATTTGGGAGGGGAAGGCTGTCATATCCCCAATAATTAAATTTGTCTAAGGAGCATTCTCAATTTTTGCAGTTTTGTTTCCTACTAAAATATTTTGGCACTTGGACTTAGGGGTTTGGGTTAGAAGACTTGGAATTAAAATTTTGCAAAAGGAAAGAAGGAAACTTAAGATAAGTGGGTCATGTTAACACTCAAACTAGCAGGGGTCATAGGAGGGGATCCTTAAAGGAAAACTACTAGGTCAAGGACAACAATGGAGCGATAGCCCACTGTCACCTCAACTAAGGCTCCTTGCTCTTTACGGACTTTCACTGATGGGAGGAGACCCGGTGTAATAAGGATCACCAAGATGAATGGATCAATGATAGGATGAAAGGTGATCCTAAAAGCCTATTCACAAGAGAGGCTCAAATATATGGCTTGCTTGCTTGGAAAGCAAGATGAAAGGCTCCCAAGAAGGGCTTAGGAGAATTCCAAGGGCTAGGGTTTGAGTACATGACTTGTCACGGAGATTTCTAGACCCTAAAATCCTTGTGGAAACTTGGATTCCAAGTGGTCTTTGTGGATTTATCTTTAAAATGTTATGGGACCACACGGAACCGAGTGGACCCAGATTTAGGTCAAGGGGATGCAATTGATCAACCAAGGGTGTGCTTGACCTAATTGAGGGGGAGAAAGGGATTAAAGGAGAAATTTCTTTGAATTTGATGCAATAATCCCAATGAGGTCATTGGCCAAAGGAAACCTAGGGCAAAAAACAATCCTCAATCTAGGGCTTGCAATATCTCGAGATCCCACCATCAGATTTGCTTCAAATTTTGAGGACCTCTAAACTCTAAAGCAAACTCTAGAGAAACCATGTGTAAGGGGTAGAGCTCATGTTTGGCTTTTGCCCACATGCTAAATTTGTATGTCCCGACCATCTTTTGCATTTTGTGATACCTTTTCTGTTGAGAGTGGAAAAATTATGATTTTCTTCTCTTTTTAGTTGCATCAACCTCTAGGGAATCATTCTAGGCCCAACCCAAGCTGTGGACAAGGGGAGGGGGAGGCTAACCCTATCTGGACCCAAGGGACACATGTGGACCTGGATGGGAAAATAGTAGAATGGGGCTAAAATGAATGGAAGGGGAGTGATGTAGGTGGTACGAGAAGCGGGACCACGCAACCAAAATCGGGATTTCCCATGTAGTGCCAACCCAAAAGCCAAATGGTCAGTGAAGGAGATCCCATGGGACTAGGATACAAGGGTAACCACAAAATTGGGCAATGAAGACAAGAAGACAAGCCTAACCCACTCTTTCTGTCGAATCGCCCCACCAATCCATGTCCAAAAGTTCCCACGACATGTAAGGAAAATTACTCAACTATACCAATGAAAAACCATACCTTTGGGGTTGGAAAGCCCACCTTCAAATATACATTCATGACAAGTGGTTGATCGACCACATGGCTGGCTCAAGTGGCAGAGAAAATGGCACATTGAGCTATCTGGTGGTTGCAAGGGGTTGTTGGCTTCCAGCTGAGGACCATCTATGAGAAAAATTTTCTCCTATATACACTACCCACAAGTGGTGGGTAACATTTGGCTTCAACTGGGACTTGAGCTCTCGGAAAAGTGCGCGAAGCTACTCGAATGGGAGGTCATGAGAACACCAACAATCTCTTGGTTACCATAGACCTGTTACCTGCCCATAAAAATACTAAGCACACGAGGAAGCATGTTTTTGTGGTGTCTTATGATCACCCATGCTTAGTATTAGGCCATAAAAATCAACAAGAAAAAAGAGATGCAAATCTAATCTAAATGCAACTTAATCTATCATGAAAAATATCACATGATGTTAGTTCTAATGAGAAAATAAGCATGCAATGCACCCTACCCTAACATGCATATAGTAATGCTAATACTAAGCGTAATCATAAAGCCAGTGCAACCAGCATATCATCATATCAATATACATGTGCCTGCCAGTGTGATTACTTATGTAGCAAATCCCAAAGCGAATGCAAACCCAAACACATTGGGGATGATGTGGGAGAAAATATGGTTTCCATGTGAGGTAAGAGGAATCCCTAGGAGAAGAAACATGAGGCCTTCCCTCTAAATACACAATGGTGGAATGAATGATTATCCTTAAGAAATTCTTATCACAATCACTGTTCAAAATATTGTGCTTTGTAGATGCCACAAGGTTGTGATGAGAGGGGAACAAAGGGTGAGGAAAAGGAATGCAACAACTAGGTTGCTCAAGGTGATGGTCGTGTTGGAGAGGGAAGGTCATGGAATGATCAAAACCCTAAAGGTGTGTCCAAGGAGATAAAATATAATTAATGAGGGGCTCTTCCTCGACACTATAATAAGAAGGGGGAAAGGGCTCATGGTCACTTGAGATCATATGAAAAGGGATGAGGGAGTCACTCCAGGAAGACTCAAGATGATGAACAACAAGAAAAGGCAAAAGGGAGGGTGAAGTATAATCTTCAATGGGTTTCTCTTCCCCAAAATCATAATCTAAAGGCTCAAGTGATTTGAATATAGAATGATACTAAGGATAAGTGGGAGCCTTATCGATTTCCTTAGCATCGAAGATTGGGTTTCCCCTAATAGAAGAATCGATTACTTCCAACTACCCCTCTTCATCCAAGAGAAAATAATCATTCTCCTTCCCAAGGGTATCAATCAATATATAATGCCCAAGAGAAAGGGAAGACCAATCTCAGCCTCATCCTCCTTGTCAGTGTCATAAATGGGAGCAAAATCAATTTGAGGACCAACAATTTCCCATTTCTCATTTTCAATGTGGAAGTAATGCCCAATGTCATCTTCCAAGGGGCTAATGGGATCACTTTCCTCAAAGTTCTTAATAGGAGAGCCATCAGGAGTAATATCCTTGAGAAAGGTAATGTTAGTCTCAACTTCACCTTCCATAGGCTTATCCTTCCCAACACGTGTTCTCAAAATCATCTTTTTCATCATGTGGATCCAAGGAGGAGTCAATTTCTTGCTCATCATTTAGATTCTCAAAGCCTTCTTCAACTTCTTCATCTTCATTGGTCAGCAAGCGGGACTTCTCTTCTATCCTTTTCTCTTGAAGAACAATGGCTAAGGTATTTGTTACATGATTTTTTTAAAATGCTTCTAGGAGGAGAGCATTAGTGGGGTTCTCTTTATATTCACATTTCATCTTATGAAGCTTCACTTCTTCTTCGTGTAAACAGATGAACACTTCATTAGAATTACATTCCCTTACTAACCCCCTACATGACCTACTATATTCATCCATTCTTTCTTGCGTTATTTGGAGGCTTATAGGATCCAACTCTTCGTCATCCTCAAATGAGATGTATTTCACTTCACGGCTATTGGCCCCCAATTCCATAACTGATAATTGCTCATCATCCTAATCTTGTGGGTCATCCTGTTCATCCAAATCCTCATCTGGTAATGAGCCATATTTTTCTTTGATCTTGTGAGACAAGGAATTGAATGAACCAGTATAATAGGCAAGCTCCAAGAAAAGATAATTTGTGGGCCCTTCTTCATACTCCTGCATTATGCTGTCGAGGTTTGACCTACTCTTGTTATAACAATTGAGTATGAAGTCCTCATTCCCATGCTCTATCAGATGATCACAAAGCTCACACCACAAATCCAAACTTTCCCATAGGTCTTGTTCTTCTTCGGGGTTAATGTCGTGGACACTTTGTTTAGCCATTTTTCATGATCTTGCATATAATGCCGAAATGGAGTCGCCAGGGTGAATTAAAATGCCTTCACAAATGCTCACTTCACCCTACAAGCATTGACTTTTAATTTCAATGAGGAAATAGGACTCCATTCCTCCAATGGAGTCACCAATAATGATATGTCAATATATCGTACATGGAACAAAACACACATCATGTTTTCCCGGCAACGACGCCCAAATGTTAACACTCAAACTAGCAGGGGTCCTAGGAGGGGATCCTTGAAGGGAAACTACTTGGTTAAGGGCAACAATGGAGTGATAACCCACTATTACCTCAGCTAAGGCTCCCTACTCTTTACGGTCTTTCACCGATGGGAGGATACCTAGTGTAATAAGGATCACGAAGATGAATGGATCAATGATAGGATGAAAGGTGATCCTAAGAGCCTATTCATAGGAGAGGCTCAAATATATGGCTTGCTTGCTCAAAAAGCAAGATGAAAGGCTCCCTAGGAAGGACTTAGGAGAATTCCAAGGGCTAGGGTTTGAGTATATGGCTTGTCAAGGAGATTCCTAGACCCTAAAATCCTTGTGTAAACTTGGATTCCAAGTGGTCTTTGTGGATTTATCTTTAAAATATTGTGGGACTACACGGGACCAAGTGGACCTAGAATTAGGTCAAGTGGATGGAATTGATCAACCAAGGGTGTGCTTGACCTAATTGAGGGGGAGAAAGAGATTGAAGGAGAAATTTCTTTGAGTTTGATGCAATAATCACAATGAGGTCACTGGCCAAAGGAAACCTAGGACAAGAAACTGTCCTCAAGTTAGGGCTTGCAATATCTCGAAATCACACCATTGGATTTGCTTCAAATTTGGAGGGCCTCTAGAGCAAACTCTAGTGCCGTTGTAGACCAAAAATCGAAGTATTTGGATGGCTATATTGTGAGATAAGTGATGCCCTCGGTGACCTATGTAGGCTAGGCCTAGAAAGAAAGAGAGAATGTGAGAAAAATATGCTTTAAGGTTATCACCTATGGAGGACCAGTGCCTAATCCTTTGGGGGAAATGGAGTCAAGGATATTTCAATGTTTAGAATGGATTCACTTAGTGAAGGAGGCCTATAAAACAATTTTGCATGGCAATTAGGGCATGGACAATTGCTTCAAGGTATTTATACTTCAATATGTAATATGTGATGACTTATCAAGACAAAATTTCAGCAAAATATCCCTAGGAACATTCACTTATTCAAACATGGCCCATGACATGATGAAACACTAATAAAAGGCAAATTCCACCATTTCAGACAAGATAAGCAACAAATTTCAGCGTAGTATAGCGAAAATCCCCAGCAACAAGCATGTGACATAAGAAAAAGACAAATTAGCATTAAAATAGCACTTACATGAGATAAGAAGTATATCCAATCATAATCATATGCCAATATAGAAGCCCCAAAACAAAAATGAAGAGTTCCAAAAATCAAAATTCATCCATCCATTCAATTTCGTCCTCCAAAAAGAATACAAAATCTCACAAAAGAGAATAAGCCAATCTAAGTAATAATGATCAAATGATTCCATCACACTTCTATTTATACACTTCCTAATGATTTCGATTTAGCTAATTAAAGCTAATTTAGCCCCTAGAATAGAATAATCTGCATAAACACTAACTTTTGGTGATAAAGCCCACCAAATAGTTCAATAATACATGAATAAGCCTCTCAAGAGGGTCTAATGATCAAGAACGTGAGTCATTGGTCCTTTGAGGAGGCCTAGTGAAGTCCAAAAGGTGCCATAATGAAGAAATGGAGTTCCATCATAGTGGACAAGGGGGTGGTCATTTGTTTTCCAAGCAAAAAGTTGTGGTGCTCCCAAGTGGGTGTGGGGGCACAAGGTCATCCTCATGGTTCTCCAAATGGATCGAAAGTGCTTGTAGACCATCTGTAAGGGATGGAATGATGACATAGGCCCTACCTCTGCAGTTGGGAACAATCCTCTGGACCCTGAAACATCTTCCAAGTGTATGGTGCATGTGTGGAGCCGGTTGGACATGGTGAACCAGGTGCGTCATCCTTGTCCAAAGGTGGAATAGGAGCAATCAACGAATGCTTTTGGGGATCCATGAAGTAATATCGGCTATGGTGGAGGCCCATGGCTCTCAACGCTCACCCTACAAGTGCCAATGTGGCCCTCTGGAGAGCTAGGACCCCGTATAGGGAGACCTAGCCCCAAATGTGAATCCACCTGCAATCTTGCATAAGATCCAATGTGTCCCCTTTCCTTTCAATACAAAAAAATCATTAGAATAATCAAGTAATAATCTTACAAGTTATGGGATCAATGGGGCACTTCATGATGGCATGCCCTTCCATAGTGAGCTTTGGCAGGTACAAGTGTCTCCAAGCTCAATAGGGGATTAGCCAAGGACCCTATTAGGTGGTTTCAACCTCTAGAGGGGGTGATATGTCCCTGGTAGATCCCTGAAATGGTAGGTGGAAAATAATATAATGATGGAACGAAGTGGGGATTAGGTAAAACATCCAGACCACATGTTAAGGAGTCAGGGTAGCTAAAATAAGGGAAGCCCACACCTGGGTATATGAGTGCGGGAGGGAGAAGGTTGTGGTACATGAGTTACCCTGACCTTTGCTTTTTACCCTTCTTCATATTCCTTTTGCCTTTTATTGATTTTTCTTTATAACTACTCGGGGCTCCAGGGGATGAGAGCGTGATGTGTAATATTTAGCAGTGAATACCCCGTTGAGGTGGGGCTGCTCATTGCCCACTAGGGGTTGGGATAATCATGGGTTCTTTAATGATGGAGGGCTCATCTAGGGTCCATAGTAACTAGGGTGATGGCCATGGGTAAGGGGTAGAGCTCATGTTTGGTTTTTTCCCACGTGCTAAATTTGTATGACCCCGCCATCTTTTGCATTTTGTGGTACATTTCCTGTTGAGAGTGGCCAAATTATGCTTTTTCTTTTATTTTTAGCTACATCAACCTTTGAGGCATCGTTCCAGGGCCGACCCAAGGTGTGGACAAGGGGAGAGGGAGGCTAACCCTATGTGGACCTAAGGGACACATGTGGACCCAAATGGAAAAATAGATGAATGGGGCGAAAATGAATGGAAGGGGAGTGATGTAGGTGGTATGGGAAGTGGGACCACGCAAACAAAATCAGGATTTTCCATGTAGTGCCAACCCAAAAGCCAAATGGTCAGTAAAGGAGATCTCACAGGACTAGGTTACAAGGGTAACCACGAAATCGGGAGATGGAGACAAGAATACAACCCTAACCCACTCTTTCTACCGAATGCCCCCACCAATCCATGCCCAAAAGTGCCCATGACAAGTAAGGAAAATTACTCAACTATACCAATGAAAAGCCATACCTTTGGGGTCGAAAGACCCACCTTCAAACATACATTCATGACAAGTGGTTGATGGACCACATGGCTGGCTCAGGGGGTGGAGAAAATGGCACTTTGAGCTATCTGGTGGCTGCAAGGGGATGCTAATTGTTGCCTGAGGACCATCTAGGATAGTTTTTTTTCCTATATACACTACCCACAGGTGGTGGGTAACAAGTCAAAAATTAAAAGGGTGAGTTTTGGGGGGCACACAAAGAGGGAAATCGAACGCTTAGGAGGAATTCTACCCACATGGAGGGAAAATGCTCAAAGGGGGCTTGATTTGGTGGGGACCACAAGGGGAAGGGGAGAGCAACTACAAAAAGCAAAGGCAAGCTCATTTTTGGGGGTTCCTTGTTCATTCATCTAACTTGAGAGTTTGCTTGTGTTGATAGCCAAGTCAACTAGTGCTTTGAGCACAAGAATTACCAAGGGGAAATTCCAGCCTCTCTTTCGGTGGACTTCGAGTGCCACCCTAAGGAGGAATTTTTGAGCTTAGTGGGAGGTGATTTTGCTGGAGTTCATAGTACTTATCAACTCTTTTCCTAGCCAGTTTGAACTTCCAAGAGGATGCAGGAGCCAAAGTCGTACCACTGAGTTGGGGGAGATTGAAGGGGTATTTTGGCCAAAGAATTTAGGAGAAATTTCACTAAGGTTGGACCAACATTTGTGGAGAATTTCAGGGCTGGAAGTTGTTGCTTTTGAGAGAGCCAAACTCACTATTTTAGGGCCTGCACAATAGTGGCATTGGGAAAAATTCATGGGGCCAGACCGCTGGACTCATCCCACTTGTGCCGGGTTTTGGAAGGAATTTCACTCACTCCATCTGGAGGAAATTTTCAGGGCAATTTTACCACAGATTGAGGGGGGATATGTGACATATTCAACAGTTGTGGTTGTGGGGGACGCAAGAACTGTCAGGGAGGGCGTAGCACCAAATTTGGGTAATTTTTGGATGTCGGAAATAGCCCAAATCCTTTATGGGTTTCGTTGGACTAGATCCAAGGAGTATACTCCTAATTTTGCAAAAATTTGGAGGTATTTTGGGCCCTCAAATATCAGTTCACCTACAACAACAATGTATAAATTTTTGTGTAATACACATCAACTACTAACTATGAACACAACTAATGAACACCCAATCAACCCCTCTAACCTAGCCACGAAGGGATTTTATACAATTACACTTGCTAATTTGACCATGCCAAGTTAATTACAAAATGAATAGCAATGATTGTGTCAATCCACTCCCCTGGTCATTGCATTAATTACATTGTAAAACTCATGACCATTTGTAACCAACTTATGCCACATCCTTATATGCTTTTGGCATGTCTCAGCCACTAATCACTACGCTCTAGTGCTGCGCATTTTTTCTCATCCATTCTTTTGTATCTCTTTCCAAAAAATGAAGAAGCTAACAATAATGGGGAGCTAGAACCCAAACCAGAATAGGACAAGAGCAAGAACAATCCAATTTTAAAACCATTCTCAAAGCAAAGCTTCAACAAGAACACAAAACATTTTCTAAGGTAAGTAAGCAAGAATAGAGAACTAGAGTAGAAGTTGCAACTTAGGGTAGTAGGAGTAGGGTAGAAATTTGAGGAGTTGCAAAGAAGTAGAGGTTGATCATTTAAAGTAATTGCATTGAAAAGCAATGAGAATTTCATCTAAAAAAATAGGTGAGCAAGTTGATGAAGATGAATTAGGAGGCCCCATGTACAGTTTATATAAAACTTACATTCAATTGATGAGGGAAAAAAAATGTAACCATCTGAAACATATTTCTGAACTTTGAGGCAGAGTCTAGGGCGAAAACAATTAACATGTACTTCCTCTTTGAGCATCATATGAGACATGGCTAAAAATAATTGGCAGTAGCTCAAGAAAGGAAAAATTGAGATGAAGGAAACCTCTAAAGCCATAGCAAGGATCAGCAATTAGTGATGATAAAGGAAGTAGGTTAACTCTTCTTATGTTTCTATTTTGTTTCAGTATAAATGGTTGAAAAGAGATGACAATTATACAAATGCTCCAGAGAATTAAAAATGAAGTTTACAATATGTGATATTAGATATAATCTTGTATGGGATAAAACAATATGACCTATCTTGTGAAATCAATAGACTAGAGGCCTAACCAGAACACCCTTCCATCTCATGCTTTGAAAGGTTAGTGTGACTTTAAATGCTTCTCCTTACCTGATTTTGGCTCCTACATGTCCATTACCTTAGTTCATTCTTACTAAATGATTGCTGATATGGATGATGGTTTATATTCTCTGTAACTTGGATCTTAAGGCTACCAGGAAGTGCTAGGGCTAGCTTTACACGAAGAAACAAAAATGTTTCACTTGAAAGAAGCAGATATAGAAAAAAAAACTAAATTGACATTTTTCCATGCCTATTTACTCTTCTTAAATTTTCATACAGATCCCCCAAATCCTCATCTACAAAGAAAATATCCTATTGAAAATTATGAATGCTCAACTGATAGTCAACCAAATTTCCATGAGATCAAATATCCCATAGTAACCAACATGGGACGCAGCCAACGAGCAAGTGCACTTTGGTATCATAGTAGGATGGGAGGCACGTCTCTATTCCCGAAACAAGGAAAGTTCATAAGCTTAGGGAGCTTCCGCTCTTCTCCAACTTCCCAAGATTTATGCGGTGAACAATGTTGTTAATCTTCAAATTACATGTTTCCGGAACAATATTTAGAGAATGGCAGAGCTTAAATTATGGAAGTAATATTTAAAAAAATAAACAGATACTACATATGAATGGAATATAACCCTGGCCAGGATACATATTCATGCTATAAACAGTGCTACAATTAAAATCAACGAAAAAATCTCGAGTGCCTCCACTTTGTTACAAAGGTATCTGAAAATTTTATTCCATAAAAGCTTTTTAAAAAGACACTGGATCCCTCTGTCTTTGTAGCAGCGAGCATTAGCCAGTGCTCACTTCATTTCGGAAGCTGCATGTTTGAATGTCGGTTTAGTGTTACACCGAATTCGTCGGCTTATAGCATTGGGAGTCCGGCTGCAAAGGTTAAAATCTTAACGCTCGGTGGCCCGGAAGGTTTAACCTTTTCCATAGTTTACTTGGTCCACTATGGTCTTGTTAGCCAGAAGGTTAACCTTTTCCATAGTTTACTTGGTCCACTATGGTCTTGTTAGCCAGAAGGTTAACCTTTTCCCGTTTAATATTATCGTTACTCGTTTTATCATAGTTTGGCTGGAAAACATAGTTTACTATTATAGTTTGTCCACTAAGCTATAGTTTGGCTGGAAAACATAGCTTACCATTATAGTTTTTCCACTAAGGCTCCGTGGGCCAGAAGGTTCAACCTCTTCCGTTTTAATAGTATCTTTACTTGTTTCATTATAGTTTGTCCACTAAGGCTGCGTGGGCCAGAGGTTTAACCTTTTCCTTACTATTATCTTTAATCGTTTTATCGCTCATCCAACAAGTATTGACAAGAGAAAAAATTTATATGTAAAATTTTCATGTTCAAAAACTATAGATTAAATATTTTTAATATAGAATACAAATAAAAATAATGTATTTAAATAAGTTATATGCATTTCGAATATGTTTAAAATTGTTTTGTTTGAGTAAGGATTTGTTTGTTATAAGTTATTAGTTAATAATTGTAAGTGGTGTGGTTTTTCTTAAATAATAATGATGAATCGATCTACATTTGCCAATAACAACTAATAATATTGTCTCACCATTAAATTTGACATCTAAATTTTTCCTACTATTTTAAAACTAAATTATAAAATATTTAATTTAAATATACTAAAATTTTCATAATTTTAAAACATATTTAATTCTAGTGAAAGTAAGGCATCACAAGGTTTGAACCCCCGCGCATCTATGAATGGCATTGTCTTAGTTAAATCTTTAAAATAAACTTTCATAGATTATATGAGGATGAGTTACTTTTCAATAAGGTGTCTTATATTGTAACTTGTCCAGGTATGCATGTTTGTCTAAACGAATTTTAAAAAAGTGTGAGAATGTGATTTTAATTTTATATAATTATTAATAAAATATAAAAGTAAAATATATATTAAATAAATTTTTAATATTAAAATCAATTTTAATATTTAAAAAATGAATAAATTAAATTTCCTTACTTTACTAAAAATTTTAAAAAAATTAAGCTTCTCAAACTTAGGTATTCAGTTTATCTGGTCTTCACGAACAATATTAAAATACTAATGAGGGATATTCCACACTTATATGAGCGATTTTAGATGCAAGACTTAGGGTAAGAATGATGGAGGGATACTAGACACTTATATGAGCTATTTTAAATGCAAGTCTCAGGCTAAGAATGATCGAGGGATATTATACACTTATATGAGCTATTTTAAATACAAGACTTAGGGTAAGAATGATGGCTTTCATCAACGAATTTATTTAATGTTAAATCTAGAAATAAGTGAAATAATGGGAAGTGGTTTGTTCATTCCAAAATAAAAGGATATTTTGAAATTAGTATTAGTTTATTCATTTATATATATAATATTTTTGAAATTTAAATTTTTTATATATAAATAAATTCAATACTTATATTACAAAAAATAAAAATACATATATTATAAAAATATATATATTAAAATAATTAATAAAAATGTCATATAAATTTTTTGTTAGTAGGCATTACAATCGAAAGATGAATGAGTTCGTTCTTATTTTTGGAGATTAGGGTTTCCCATTTGATATGTAGAATATTGTAGTTCTCCAATTTAGGACTCCATTCATGATTTCATTGAAGATTAGTTTTTGCTTTGCAAAAAGAGACCTTGGTAGTTGCAATTGCGGCTCCAATGAGGTTCAAGCTTGCATTTAACAAACGTTCTGTAGGAGCTGTTGAAAATAGCAACAAGAAATGCTAAAAATAGAAGTGCTAAAAATAACACTACTATAAATAGCATTTCGGGATACATTCCAATTTTAGTTAGTCCCTAAATTAAAATTGAGAATTAAAATTTGAATTTGATCTTAGCAGCTATTTGTAAAATAATTAATTAATTCATCTTTAGTTAATTAGCTGTTAAAAATCAAACATGAAGTCTATGTGAAGACATGCAACAGTTTCCTCTTTGATTGAGGAAGTTATCCCTTGATTAAAGGAGATCAGGATGACTTGTACTTTGAGTTGTAGTTAGTTAGTTCAGTTAACTGAGTTAAGTCCAGTTAGATTAGTTCCAACAATTTGTGGAATTGATTATGGGTTCAATTAGTTAATGCATGCATGCATGTAACTACTACACTTCAGATAATTGAATATTTTCTCGTAAATAACTCATGCATGTCAGTTCAGTCAGAGACCCAGTTGAGATCAGATGATGGGACAGTGTACTATCAGTTGCAGGAATATTCCATTGAGGATATCTCTTGCATGCAGAAGGAATTCATTCCTTGGAGATTGCGCAGTTACTTCTGAGTTTGATGAGTGTGTGATGAGGCCAATTCACACAGGTGGCAGCATTGGACCCCAGGAGAAACTGCATAAGGAAATAGGAGGCTTGGAGGACTGAGGGAAGGCATATGTTGTGTCTATTCAGTTTGTGAGTTGTATTGAGGGATTGTACTGAGAGCTGAATAGCTTGTGAGCTAAAACTTTGTGTAATCCGGACATATTTCCACTTGTATGATAATCCAGAGATCGGGGTTTTTAGCTAAGGCTTTCCCCAGAGTATTCTTCTGTGTTCATGTGTGATTGATTTCTCATTCTTTGTTATATGTGTTCTATTTGATCTTGCTCATAATCGATTAAGCTTCCGCAAGTTTGTTCGTAGAAGTAGATCAAATATTTTGCTTTAGTATATTGCATTATCAGGTGATCTACAGTGGGAAATTCTACATGGTATTAGAGCAAAGGTGATCAAAGCGAAGAACAGTATACAAAGAAGGGAGAAGGGAGAAGTTTGAAGTTCCTGATTATAGAAGTCGAGTTCTTATCACATCTCAATTTCACCAAAGGCGTTCAATGGTTTAAGACTCGAGTATGCCCTTGATGGCAACTCGAATTATATAGCCTGGAAGGATCGCATGGGAGCGGTATTAGAGGGCAATGGTCTAAAGGACTTCATTGATCAAGAAGTCCCCAAGCCAGCAACAACTAATGCCCAAGAATTGACGGAATGGAAGAAATGTGTGGCTAGAGCAAGGAGAATCCTCCTGGAGGGAGTTCGAGACCACATTGTCTCGAGCCTCCATGGGAAGGAGACATCGTTCTCAATGTGGAAAACATTGAAGGATCTATATCAAAACAATAGCGATCAAAGGAAGCTGGTGCTGAAAGACAAGCTTCGGAAAATCAAGTGTGAAAAGGGCGACATGATCTCTACATATCCGAACAAGCTCACCACCTATAGGGATGAGCTTGGAAGTGTAGGGATCACGACAGCCGATGACGACATGGTGAGTCTTTCTCTCCTCGGTCTTCCTAAGAGCTGGCATAACTACCAAGACTCGGTAAATGGAAGAGAGAAACTACCAGATTGGGAACGACTTTGGTTAGATCTGATGCAGGAGGAGATAAGAAGAAGCACCAGAGATGGATCTTCATCAAAGCAAGTTGATGAAGAAAATCTAGCCTTAGCGAGTAAGGCGAGGAAAGGGAAAGGGAAAGCATCCCATTCCAAATCTAGTTCTTCCCATGGAGTGAAGAAGTTTGACAAATTGAAAGTGTGATGTTTTCATTGTCATGAGGTGGGCCATTATGCTACGAATTGTCCACAGAAGAAATCCAAGAAGGGATCCTCGAGATGGTGAGGCACTGGCCTCACAGTTCGAATTGGATTCCTCTCTCATCGCATCCATGGTTTCATCCATGGTGGGATGTGTTTGGTACCTGGACAGTGGAGCCTCTTTCCACATGTACGATGACTAGAATCTTTTCAGTACCTTGGAGGAGAAGGATCTCCAGATGCAGATCGAGATGGACAATGATGGAAAGTACCATGTTTCAGGTGAAGGTATGGTTGTGTTTCAGAGGGAGCATGGAGCTCCTCTCACCCTGACTGATGTAAAGTATGTACCAGGTCTGAAGAAGAATCTTGTGTCTGTCGCTATGCTAGAAGACAAAGGCTATGATTTAGTCTTTAGTAAAGGAAAGGTATTCTTGAGGCATATCAGTACTGGACAGACCAAGAGGATTGGGATTCGAGTAAAGAATCTCTACAAGCTGGAGGTAGACGATTGTGCTGCTTGAGTTCCAAAGCTGAGTTAGTGCAGAGCCAAGATGTTGGCGAGCTATGGCATAGAAGATTGGGCCACTTGCACAATGGGGCCTTGAAGATCATGCAGCAGATTTCTACCAAACTTCCCAAGGGAAAACTGGAGCAGACAGATACATGCAAAGGTTGTACCTTAGGTAAGTATGCGAAATCTTCCTTTCAGGATCGAGACAATAGAGCTGGAGCAATCCTAGAGTGAGTTCACACAGATGTGTGTGGACCATTCTCTACAGCCTCCACCGCTAAACAAAGGTACTATGTTATTTTTATTGATGATTTTTCTCGTAGATGTTGGATCTACTTTATGCAAAAGAAGGATCATACCTTCTTAAGGTTTTGTGAGTTTAAAGCCTTGGAAGAGAAAGAATCTGGAAAGAAAATAAGGGCCTTGCATAGCGACAATGGTGGAGAGTATGTCTCCCAACAGTTTAAGGACTTCTGCACTACAAAAGGAATTAAATGGGAGTTGACGGCACCCCATAACCCACAGCAGAATGGGGTGGCCGAAAGGAAGAAAAGATCGATTGTGGGAGCAGCTCGAGCGATATTGCATGACCAAATCCTACCACTTCATTTGTGGGTTGAGGCATGCAATACAACAATATACTTGCAGAACAGAAGCCCGCATCATATACTGGGGATGAAGACACCAATGGAAGCCTTTTCTAGGAAGCCACCAGATGTGAGTCACTTTAGGATCTTTGGATCATTGGTTTATTGCCATGTGACCAAAGATGCCCGGAAGAAGCTAGATCCAACAGCTGAGTTGGGGATACTTGTGGGGTACACTGATACACCCCACAACTATCGGGTGTTCCTGCCTACCAGTCAGGGGACAGTGGTACGTAGGGATCTGAAGTTCGATGAGCAGAAAGCCATGCGAGTATCACTTGAGAGGGAGCTCAAGTTGCATGTAGAGGAGGAACTTTTAGTTCCTAAGGAGGAGGAGCCTCATATTGATGTGGAGCAGCCGCATGCAGAGGATCTGGGAGTGGAGACATCCACTCATGCTGAGTCTTCCAGAGATGGGCAGAAATGCTCAAGGGAAGCTGAGAAGTTGATGAAGGATGCGCGAGAGAATCTGGGATAGCCATCTTCTCAGCGAAAACAGAGGAGGTCACCCGAGCGGTACACTGGTTACATGGCCTTGGTTGGGGAGTGTGTAGAGACCGAACCTTCTTCATTCGAGGAAGCAGTGCTGCAACCAGTCTGGGTTGATGCTATGGTAGAGAAGTACGACTCTATCATTCAGAATAGTGTGTGGGATGTTGTCCCAAGACCTCAGGACAAGTCAGTGGTGAGTTCCCGATGGCTTTACAAGGTAAAGCAGGCATCTGATGGCAGTGTTGAGAAACATAAGGCAAGGTTTGTTGCCCGTGGTTTCTCATAGGTCGAGGGGATTGACTACGATGAGACTTTTGCTCCTATATCAAGGTACTCATCTATCAGATCGATGTTGGCACTATCAACTCAAATGAGTTGGAAGATCCATCAGATGGATGTGAAGATTGCGTTCCTCAATGGGAAGATTGAGGAAGAGGTGTACATTGAGCAACCAAAAGGTTTTGAGACCTTCGATCATGAGTCGCATGTGTGCCGACTCAAGAGGGCTTTGTATGGGCTGAAGCAAGCACCTCGTGCTTGGTACACCAAGATCGACAGCTGTTTCACTGGGTTGGGCTTCACTAAGAGTGAAGTAGATGCGAACCTTTACCACATCATGATAGAAGGTAAGCCATTGATCATTGTTCTTTATGTGGATGATCTGATTTTGACAGGTGATGATCAATTGATCAAGTCTTGCAAGGAGGACCTTGCAAGAGAGTTCAAGATGAAAGACATGGGTCTTATGCACTACTTTCTAAGCATGGAAGTGTGGCAGAAAGATGGGGAAGTATTTGTGTCTCAAGGCAAGTATGCCAATGAGACACTCAGGCGATTCCACATAGATAAGTGCAAGCCCATGCAGACTCCTCTAGCTGGTAACTGGAGGAAGGAGGACGCTATTTCAGGTGAGGTAGTAGCTGCTACTATTTATCGACAGTTTGTGGGTTCACTGATGTATCTAGTGAACACACGACCATATTTATGCTTTATTGTGAACCAACTGAGTCAAGCTATTGTTCAACCTACCAAGCTGTTTTGGAAGGCAACGAAGCATGTGCTGAGATACCTCAGAGGCACATCTCAGTATGGATTGTGGTACAGACAGACAGAGGGAGTGAAGCTTCAAGGCTTCACAGATGTAGATTGGGCAGGGAGTCCATCACACCGGAAGAGCACTTCTGGAGGAATCTTCAACCTTGGTTCAACTGCAGTTTCCTGGTACAACAGGAAATAGAGGTTAGTTGCACTTAGCTCAACAGAGGTTGAATACATGGCTGCCAGTCAGGTAGCATGTGAGGCCATTTGAATGCGGAAGATTCTAGTGGGATTGTTTGGTCAGTGGATGGATCCAACTGTGATCTACTACGATAATCAAAGTTGTATCAAACTCTCTGAGAATCCAGTGTTTCATGACAAGTCCAAGCACATTGATATCCAGTATCATCATCTTCAAGACTGTGTGGTGAAGAGGATCATGTTGTTGTTGTATGTTTCGACCGAGGAACAGGATGCAGATATTTTGACTAAGGCATTGTCAAAATGCAAGTTCAAGTTCCATAGAGACAGGATTGGGGCGATTGATAATCCCTTTCTTGTTGATAGGGAGTGTTGAAAATAGCAACAAGAAATGCTAAAAATAGAAGTGCTCAAAATAACACTGTTATAAATAGAATTTCGGGATACATTCCAATTTTAGTTAGTCCCTAAACTAAAATTGAGAATTACAATTCGAATTTGATCTTAGCAGCTATTTTAAAATAATTAATTAATTCATCTTGAGTTAATTAGTTGTAGAAAATCAAACATGAAGTCTATGTGAAGACATGCAACAATTTCCGCCTTGATTGAGGGAGTTATCCCTTGATTAAAGGAGATCAGGATGACTTGTACTTTGAGTTGTAATTAGTTAGCTTAGTTAACTGAGTTAAGTCCAGTTAGATTAGTTCCAACAGTTTGTTGAACTGATTGTGAGCTCAGTTAGTTAATGCATGCATGCATGTAATTGTTGCACTTCAGATAACTGAATATTATCTCATAAATAACTCATGCATGTTAGTTCAGTCAGAGACCCAATTGAGATCAGATGATGGGACAATGTACTATCAGTTGCAGGAATATTACATTGAGGATATCTCTTGCATGCAAAAGGAATTCATTCCTTGAGATTGCGTTGTTACTTCTGAGTTTGATGAGTGTGTGATGAGGCCAATTCACACAGGTGGCAACATTGGACCCCAGGAGAAACTGCACAAGAAAATAGGAGGCTTGGAGGATTGAGGGAAGGCATATGTTGTGTCTATTCAGTCTGTGCGCTCTATTGAGGGATTGTACTGAGAGCTAGATAGCTTGTGAGCTAAATTTTTGTGTAATTCAGACATATTTCCACTTGTATGATAATATAGAGATCAGGGTTTTTCGCTGAGGCTTTTCCTAGAGTATTCTTCTGTGTTCATGTATGATTGATTTCTCATTCTCTATTATATGTGTTCTATTTGATCTTGCTCATAATCGATTAAGCTTCTGCAAGTTTGTTTGTAGAAGTAGATCAAGTATTTTGCTTTAGTATATTTCATTATCAGGTGATCTACCGTGGGAAATTCTACAGGAGCCATCACACATCTAAACTTGCAGATCGATTTTCCTCTACTCATTATGGAGGAGGTGGCTGCATTTAGAGCCCTATTATAGGCACAAAAACTGTGGAGGCATTCTTCTCCTCCCCAAAAATTTGTGAAGAAATTAACTGAGATTCCTAATGTGGAACTCTCCGTTAGATCCATGCAAGAGAGCCTTAGCCCTCTCAGAAAAGGCATTGGTTGGCAAGTTTATGGGCTTATGGCCGAATCCAAAAGCTATTGAATTCTGAATCACAAAACAATGGACCCCCAAGTTCCAAGGTCAGGTAACTTTCTTTGCAGTAGGCAGGGGTTTCTATGTTTTTTTATATGTCAATATACTGGAAAGGGATCTAATTTTTAGATCGGGGTCGTATTTTATGGGGTCCAGAGGCCTCTTTATCTCCCCATGGACTCTAGATTTCAATCCAAATTATGAAATTACTTATGTGTCAATGTGGGTTCAATCCCCTCACCTCCATCTCCATGTCTAGGGGCCTAATGCACTGAAAGATATTTGAAATAAGTTGGTTCGCTATTTAGACAAAATAGAACAAAAAAGGAGGTCAATTTTCTTGTGCTCACATTTATGTCAAAGTAAATCTCAATGAAGGTTTACTAGAGGCCCTAAAAGTAAATTTATGGGAATGGAGCTATATTCAGGAATTGGACTATGAGCATATTCTCTTCAAATGCATCATTTGTCATTCTCATGGGAACTTTGTTAAAAATTGTCCTCAACAAAAAAAGATGAGTAGGCCCAAGCCCCTGTATCTAAAGAAGGGAAAACCCATACCCCCATATCTAATGAGGGAAATTTTCAACCATTACAAAAGCAAAAGAAGAATCAATAAAACAAGGTTGCAGCTCCAAAGAAAGATGCCGAAGAATTTTGGGATCCTTCCTTCAACAAAAATTACTTTGGGGTCTGTAAGACCCAGAACAAGATGAAATTACTCCTTTGGATGAAACCCTAAAGGAGGTTCAAGGAAACCTTGAAGTGCTAAGGGAGAATGAAGAGAAAACGCATTCACTAATTGTCTCCTCATATGCATATTCACTCTTTGCGGAAAAATCGTTAACAATGATAGATTCCGAGCTTACGGAGATGAATAGATCTACTACAACGTTCTACAAACAAGTTATGGCAATCAGAGCACCTCACGCTAAGCAAGTATAGGAGGCAATGCTAGAAAATCCCTCTCCTTGAATGCAAAAGAAATGCCTCTCACAATAGGCCTGAAATCCCATAAAGAAAAATGAAACGTGAAGCAGATGTTAATTTAGCTTCATGATCCCAACTTCGTTGTAGACTCCTTGTTGCAAAAGTCTCCCAAATAAGAATTTATCCTTGTAACCGTGGAAAATACTAGAATTTGTCTTCTAAAATCTTAACCAGTTTCTCAATAGAAGACGCTTTAGATGTTTAGAGAGTTTTCGGCGAAATCACATAAACCATCTTTTGTCAACGCATTTCGAACCAACCAGTGTGGTTCATCGTCAGGACAAGTTGAATAACCAATCCAACTTCGCTTGTTAAATAGGATGTGCAGAGACTCCAACGGCTATATTGCCAACGGCTAATTTTGACCTAATGACCCAAGTCAAACCACTAACATTCTTGTTTTATTTAATTTATTATTATTTTTCGAAATAAGCTAAATTAGGTAAATAATATTAAAAGAATTCATTTGTTAATTTAGCTAAAAAAAGATGAATAATATATAATTTTTATTTATTATTTCTAGAAATTAGCTAAATCAGGTAAATTATATAATAAAAGAATCTTATATGTTAATTTAACTAAATGTATTTGTTTATTAATAATATATAAATTATTTAATTATAATGGTCCATTAATAAAATATATCAAATTTCATTATAATAATTTATATTTATCAAATAATCTATATTTATTAATTATTTTATTAATCCAATATTATTAAGTACCCTAGTCAAACAAATAGTATTCTAGTTATATTAAAATACAGTTATTTAAATGTTTTTAATTATATTAGGTACATTCTATAAATGAGGAATTTTTTGTTAATGAGCATATTTATTAATAATTGTATATATATAAAAAGGAACTAACTCAAACTAACTTAATACTTTAATAATAATAAATTTATTTATCACTTAAATCTAATGGTCATTTTTAAACTAGCTCTTCTCTCAAGATCTAATTGTATTTATTAAATAATCAATATTTATTTAGTAATCAATATATTCAAATTGACCATGTAATTAGGTAAATATATTATTAACTATGAGGGTTAAAATGATTTAATTATCAAATATATATGAAAGGGGCTAATAATTATTATTTCAATTCACAAGGAATATTAGTAATCAAATATATATACATAACTAATGGAAATTATGAAAACGAAAATCTAATATAACTATTTCATGAATATTATTAATAATAATATACCCAATAATAACAAAAAAGAAATACACTAATTAGCCCCAAATTAATTAATAACCCATAATAACTCATACAACGAATAGGACTAAACCAAACTAATACTATAGGAGCAAGGAATTAAAGGGGAAAAAACTCAGGAAAAAGGGGGACCAACCACCGAAAACCAACCTTAATGAGAGGGAGAAAAGAAACCCTAGGACCTAATAAAAAAGGGGGATGGAGGGGGCTAGGAGGACAAGGTTGGGACCCAACAACTACTAATCTTCCAGCCATCATCCTATTAAGGTTGTTCGGCCTTTTCTCAATCTCCAGGGCCTCTCTAAATTTGCGATGGTGAAACTGCGCAACTTTGGCAACGACTTGAGTCTCTTCTATACATATATGATGCATAGTCTTTTCGGCATGCTCAGCCAGGGCTGAGGACTTGGTCCTACCATGTCTTAAGTCAGCCGAATGTTCGCTAATCCTTTGATTGATAGAGCGACCCGTCTCACCAATATAAGGGGTCCCACAGGAACAGGGAATGACATAGACGCCCTTCATGTCTTTAGGGTCAATAGGGTCTTTCACATACCTGAGGGAGCTACAGATAGTATTGAGAGGTCTAAAAGTTGCGGGCACATCGTACCTCCTCAGAATTCTCGCAATCCTATCAGTGGTCCCTTGGATGTAAGGAAGATTCACACCCATGCTATGATCCTTAGGAATCCTTCGGATTGAAGGCTCCTTCTTGGCCTTGAGGAAGGATTTTTGACCGAGGTGCCTATTGTAACCATTCTTCTCAAAGACATCCAGGAGATGAGCCTTCTCCATTCCCAGGCTTTCCTCATCAGAAATTCTAACAGCACGGGTGGCAAGCGTGCTTAGAACCCCTAACTTCTGAGCGGAGAAATGATGTGAAGAAGCATGCAAGTATTGCTCAGTATGCGTCTTCTTTCTGAACACCCGATGAGAAAAGGAACCATCCACCTTCTTAGAGATGAGAACATCCAAGAACGGAAGACAACCATTATCTTCTTTTTCCATCGTGAATTTAATCGCGGCGGATTGGTTATTGAGATCACTGAAGAAGTGATCCAGCTCATCAGGACCATGAGACCAGACAACGCCAGTGTCATCAACGAATCTTTTCCAAAGCTTCGGTAAGAGATGAGAGGAGGCCAAAGCCTTAGATTCAAACTCCTCCATGAAGAGATTAGCGACGATAGGGGACAAGGGGGAGCCCATGGCAACTCCGCACGTCTGCTCATAGAATTCTCCCTCGAAGCTGAAAAAGGTGGAGGTAAGGCAAAGCTCAACTAACTTAGCCGTATTAGGGTCAGTTAGCTCATTAATTACCTTCATGGCCTCATTGATAGGAATACAAGTATAAAGAGAGACCACGTCGAAACTTACCAAAATGTCCTCAGGCTCAAGCTCAATTCTTTTGAGATCCTCAATAAAAGAAGCTGAGTATTTTACAAAGAACTTAGTCTGCCAAACCAAGGGCCTCAACTTTGCAGCGAGGAACTTGGCCAGGAGGTAAGTCGGACCACCAATGGTATTGACAATGGGTCTCAGGGGGACCCCATCCTTATGGATCTTTGGAAGACCATATATCCTAGGAGTGATGGGGTTTCCCTCAATAAGTTTCTGGGCAAGGGGAATCGTGGAATTGCACGACTTGATTGCCAGAGCAACCGCTCTTGAAACCTTTTTGAGGGGATTTTTCGAAAGCTTCTTATAACTCCCACTATTACAGAGATGATCAAGCATCTTATTTCTGTAATCCTTTCTATACAGGATAACGACCGCCCCACCTTTATCAGCTTTTAAGACCACGACGTCACGATTTTCGTTCAAGCTCTTCAGAGCCTCAAACTCGGCCTTGCTGATATTGCTACGGGGAGGTTTAGCTCTCCTCAAGGCTACGGCACAATCCTTCCTAATCGTGTCTTTAATCTTATCAGGAAGGTTCTTAATGCCATATTCCACATCGCAAATGATGTCTTCAACCGGGATTTATACTTGTATTCCTATCAATGAGGCCATGAAGGTAATTAATAAGATGACTGACCTTGATAGGGCTAAGTTGGTTGAGCTTTACCTTACCTCCACCTTTTTC
Source organism: Pinus taeda (assembly GCA_000404065.3). NCBI lineage: Eukaryota > Viridiplantae > Streptophyta > Pinopsida > Pinales > Pinaceae > Pinus > Pinus taeda. The sequence continues at coordinate 45,759 of APFE030680045.1, forward strand.
AGCTTCGAGGGAGAATTCTATGAGCAGACATGTGGAGTTGCCATGGGCTCCCCCTTGTCCCCTGTCGTCGCTAATCTCTTCATGGAGGAGTTTGAATCTAAGGCTTTGGCCTCCTCTCGTCTCTTACCAAAGCTTTGGAAAAGATTTGTTGATGACAATGCCGTTGTCTGGTCTCATGGTCCTGATGAGCTGGATCGCTTCTTCAGTCATCTCAATAACCAATCCGCCGCGATTAAATTCACGATGGAAAAAGAAGATAATGGTTGTCTTCCGTTCTTGGATGTTCTCATCTCTAAGAAGGTGGATGGTTCCTTTTCTCATCGGGTGTTCAGAAAGAAGACGCATACTGAGCAATACTTGCATGCTTCTTCACATCATTTCTCCGCTCAGAAGTTAGGGGTTCTAAGCACGCTTGCCACCCGTGCTGTTAGAATTTCTGATGAGGAAAGCCTGGGAATGGAGAAGGCTCATCTCCTGGATGTCTTTGAGAAGAATGGTTACAATAGGCACCTCGGTCAAAAATCCTTCCTCAAGGCCAAGAAGGAGCCTTCAATCCGAAGGATTCCTAAGGATCATAGCATGGGTGTGAATCTTCCTTACATCCAAGGGACCACTGATAGGATTGCGAGAATTCTGAGGAGGTACGATGTGCCCGCAACTTTTAGACCTCTCAATACTATCCGTAGCTCCCTCAGGTCTGTGAAAGACCCTATTGACCTTAAAGACATGAAGGGCGTCTATGTCATTCCCTGTTCCTGTGGGACCCCTTATATTGGTGAGACGGGTCGCTCTATCAATCAAAGGATTAGAGAACATTCGGCTGACTTAAGACATGGTAGGACCAAGTCCTCAGCCCTGGCTGAGCATGCTGAAAAGACTATGCATCATATATGTATAGAAGAGACTCAAGTCGTTGCCAAAGTTGCGCAGTTTCACCATCGCAAATTTAGAGAGGCCCTGGAGATTGAGAAAAGGTCGAACAACCTTAATAGGGATGATGGTTGGAAGATTAGTAGTTGCTGGGTCCCAGCCTTGTCCTCCTAGCCCCCTCCATCCCCCTTTTTTATTAGGTCCTAGGGTTTCTTTTCTCCCTCTCATTAAGGTTGGTTTTCGGTGGTTGGTCCCCCTTTTTCCTGAGTTTTTTCCCCTTTAATTCCTTGCTCCTATAGTATTAGTTTGGTTTAGTCCTATTCGTTGTATGAGTTATTATGGGTTATTAATTAATTTGGGGCTGATTAGTGTATTTCTTTTTTGTTATTATTGGGTATATTATTATTAATAATATTCATGAAATAGTTATATTAGATTTTCGTTTTCATAATTTCCATTAGTTATGTATATATATTTGATTACTAATATTCCTTGTGAATTGAAATAATAATTATTAGCCCCTTTCATATATATTTGATAATTAAATCATTTTAACCCTCATAGTTAATAATATATTTACCTAATTACATGGTCAATTTGAATATATTGATTACTAAATAAATATTGATTATTTAATAAATACAATTAGATCTTGAGAGAAGAGCTAGTTTAAAAATGACCATTAGATTTAAGTGATAAATAAATTTATTATTATTAAAGTATTAAGTTAGTTTGAGTTAGTTCCTTTTTATATATATACAATTATTAATAAATATGCTCATTAACAAAAAATTCCTCATTTATAGAATGTACCTAATATAATTAAAAACATTTAAATAACTGTATTTTAATATAACTAGAATACTATTTGTTTGACTAGGGTACTTAATAATATTGGATTAATAAAATAATT
>APFE030680048.1:0-11332 GCA_000404065.3 Pinus taeda
AAAAGGATCAAAAGTGACTACTCTGGAGAACTAGGTAAAAGGGTTTGCCAAACAATCCGTAAAACTGCTATATACACCTTAGCAATCAGAAGAACACCAAGGACTTTATGTACGACAGTCAATCTTCCCGAATGCTGTGTTCAGTGCATTACGGTTTGTAGGGCGGCAAACTCAGCTTCCTATGGATCAAAGGTTGCAAGCCTATAGGGGTCTCCCAATATATACTCGACGGTACGTGGGAGCACAATCCGTATTGGCACTTACCGTTTCACCGTGGAGGAATCACCCAACCACTCAATGATAAACTACCAGGTTTAAAGACGTCGGAACACGTCTCTAACCTAGACCTCTAGAATATGAGATTTATGTTTCAATGCGTTGTTAGGTTCATTGAATTCATTTTCAGGTTTATCTTTAATTATGTTTCAGTTTTCGGTCTTACCGTATGTGGTCTCTTCAAATTTCCTAAATGCAAACTATATGCGAAAATTTTATCGTTTCATTGAATGAACTCTATCTACGGGAGAGTTGAGAGTTTTTTACAAACAAAACGATCACAAAGATTCTAATGCAGCTAATAACAAGAAATGAAAATCTTTTTCTTTTTCTTTTTTAAAAGCAACAATTAACACAAAATGCTAAGCAATAAAAAACAAAACTTTTGTTTTTTCTTTTCTTTTAAAATAGTATGATGCACTCAAACAGATTTCAAGAGATATGCACTAAACAGATAATTCACTCAAAGGAATCTAGAACCAATTCTGAAACATGAAAAATGACCTATTAACGCAAAGAAAACTTCCAAGACCTTCAAAGAACTATGTAATCTAAGTTCAACTGAAGTCAAACAAGAAATAAGCAAGCTAAAAGTGAGTTACTTGCAGCATAGAATGCAAAACTTGTACAACTACCAGAGGAATGTGGAAAACAACCAATAAGGATCATCAAACTATAAATCCGACAGAAGGCTCGACATGCAAAGCCACTAGGGCCAAGATATAAAATCGATAGAAAAAGGCAAACAACTGAAGGATAAAAAGCACAATCAGTCAAATAATAACCCAACAAACTTCCAAGAGGTGTAAAAGATGCAAAAAGATACAAATCCAAGTTCAGAAGGCTGACAAACAAGCTAATTTGAAAAAGTTAACAAGTCTGGCGCGACGGTCAGACTGCAACTTGCGCTACTAAGGGATTGGCGCGGGTTGTCTGATAGCAGCAGGCGCCAACCAGCGCGACTGTCAGAAGAAAAACCACGCTAATCAAGTTTGCCAGGCAAAAAAAAAACGAAACAGGTAGTCCAAGGCTTGGTTTACAGTATCTAGAAAGGACAGCAAATAATAAACAGCAATAAATTCAACCCAGAAAGCTATTCAAGCCAGTAAACAAGAGAAAAAATGACATGCAAGGCAAGGTTGAAATTGTTCAGTTTGTAAACCAAACCGGAGATTGACTGAAGTGGCTTTGATCTACTTCACCACTGCATAGAAATAGTGTTTCGAAGGCTATCTGGCCGTGCTTCAGGCTCCGTCTACAATTTACAAATCAAACAACACAAAAACAAACAACAAGCTACTCCCCAGTGGAGTCGCGAAATTGTTGAACTGGTAAATCCCCTCTACGGACAGAGGCGATCCCACTAGCCCAATATGGGTCTAGCAACAATCACACAACGCTAACACGCAGGTTCCTAATTGCATAAATCAAAGAACGATGATGATGGCCTACCTGGATTCCAACGCTAGTAGTTGTAGAAGAGTTGACGCTCCCGTTCCTTTGCTCCGGCTGGTCATAATCCCCACGATCCACGTGAATGGACACCTGCACATGCAAAGAACGATACAAATACAAGCATAAAATCCAATATATATGCAAATATATATCAGTCAGAAAAGATATAACTCAAATACCATTATAAATACACATGAGTGGAACCATAATGATAGTCATCTATTAATGAGTAAAAACAGAGAAAGATTACAACCAAGGTTCTGACGTTGAACCTCCTCTGACTGGGCGAGCAGCTATACACGCCTTGCAAACACCTTTTCTCTCTCAATATTTCGGCAGCATAACCCCTCTTGACTTTACAATTCTCACTATCAATCCAGCATTACTTCAACACTCACAATGACTCTAAAAAACTAGTTGGTTTAATGCAGGAGGACAACTATTTATAGATGGAGGAGGAAGGAGTATGCATTGTATCAGGACGCCTATTGAACAGAGACAGCGGTTTGGAGATTAGCGGAAGCTGGCTTCCCCTGATCAACGAGATCAAGAAACGTCAACCCAACCCCAGGTAAGTCGTCAAACAGGTTAGTTTTTTTTCCCTCCCTTTCCCTTTACATTCTCAGGTTTTAATTCATATTAGACATTAATGTAGGTTTTAATATAGTTTAGATTTTAATTTAGAATTTATGACATAATTTAGGTTATATTTATATTAATACTATGGTATATAGATAATGTTTTAGTTATTAGAATATAGACTAGGTGTGTGGATTTTATTTATTAGGTTTTATAGATTTTAATATTAATTTATTCCTTAGGTTATATAATATTAAGTTTTATAGATTAAGTTTTTAAATATATATTAATATTTATAGACATTAGTATTTAAACAAATAATTTTAATGTTATATAGATTTTATATTATAATATACATTATATTATATCATATTATATATTAATTATTATTTATTAGGTTCCTATAGATATTACTATATTAATTCTATTTATATATTAAGTCTTATTAGTAATTAAGATTTAAAATATATATTTTATATATTAGGATATTAATACTATATATATAAGACCTTAAGTATATATTTAAATACTATTAATTATAATTAATATATATTAATATTAATAACTATTAATATAAGACTTAATATATATGTATATATTTAATAAATTATTAATTTTATTATTTTATTTATTAAACTTTATAGAATATTAATATTAATATAGTTTTGTTATATAATATAAAGTTTATATAGATTAATATTAGTTATATAAATATTATATGGTTTTTAGATATTTAGAATTTTAAGGTTATGATATTTAATATTTAATAATATATTAGGTTTTTAGAGTCATTAATATAATATAGTGTAGGTTTAATATTAAGATTATGTTTTTATAAGATATTAATTAAATGTTATTAATTTATAAAAATATTAATGCAAAATTATAAGATTTTAATCAAATGTTATTAATTTATAAAAATATTAATGCAAAATTATAAAGATTTTAAAGAAAATATTTTAGTTTAATTTTAGGTTTCATTATTAATCTTTCTTGCCGACCTGTGCTGTTCCCTCAATATTCATTCGCTCATGAGTATTTATCTCTTCATTCTTGCTCTTCTTTTATCATCTTTCTCTTAACCCTGATGATGGATCCCATTTGGGATTCGAAACGTTGGTGTAAAAATTCTCTTACTGTGGATTCTCCGATCAAAGACTCAAAAATCACAAACCACAGATCTCTGAAATCCAATTTCTAATGATGCTGACAACTCTTCAAAGATAAATTTAACATCAAAGGATAAAATAAAAAGGTCAAAAGGTAGCCTAAAAAGGATCCTTGTCAGTTTCTGACGATTTATAAACTTTATTAGATAATTTATTATACAACATTGTCAAATACTCCATAAAGAATAAATATGGAGTTCTTCGATGCATTTCGTAATTTTGTAAGAAATGTCTTAATTTTTTCTATCTTTTAAAGAAATATACATTCAAATGATTTCCTTAAACAAATCTAGGAATATGTTCATGTTTGTACAAGATGTGTTTAAGCTGAGACATTCTGCCAATATTACCTATAGAGATTCTGATATGAATGGAAACTACAAGAAGGAAAAACACATTGTATTGACTCCGAGATTTTTTGAAACTGATCAGCACAGTGCCTCATTTATCAGCTTAGAGACTTTGGAGAAAGTGAAGACGAGGAGCTCCAGGTTCAAGATAAAGAGGTTGTCAATGGAGATTTCAATGAAACCTCATAAGGTCATCAATTTTTTGTATTTCTCACCACTAGAGGTAATTCATGCAAGGTAGGTAGCATGAAGTGTTGACAACCCTGATCAGGGTTTGTCAATGAATGCTACCTTGGAGCCAACTGAAATGTCGAGGTGGGCATTGGATGGGAGGTTAGTGTAGAAATCAACAGACGGTATAACCTCTTATAGGGAAATTTATCATAAGATTGAAATGTCAAGATCTAAATGATTCTAGATTGATTACTTGATCTGATTTCAGAAGTAGGTATTCTTGACTTTAGGTTGCTTAAAGTCACATTCTACAGGCCACTAGAACCAACCAATGGCAGGTGGTCTGTAAAGTATTCCTTGCCATTATTCATCAATGAATGTTGTTATTGAGACAACCTTAGGGTCAATAACTGAAATGCCAGTGAAAAAAGAAGTATAGGTTTCTTACTATTAATATTAAAATGTGAAGATCTCAACTTTTAGTATCAACTATAGTTGAAAAAATCCCCAAACACATACATACATCAATATTTTAATTACATCATTTTAATGACTCCAACCATTTTTTAATTTGCTTTAGATATTCTATAGTGTGATTGTGTGTCTAAAGGTGTTTCCCTCTGGAAATAGCTTTAAATACCTTAGAAGTTATTTCTCAGAAACTGGTACTTCATTTGTTTTCACCTTCATGTAAGTAACCTTTCTACAGTGTAAATAATGTCATGGATGTGTTGCTCTTGGAACTGATTCAAAAAGAACATCTCATTTGTATGTTATTGTAGATTAGTTATTAAAGGTGTGATGTTATGACAAATAATCCATATCTTAGAAATTCACAATGCAATACATATTATTTTGTTTAGTATCAAATGTAACACTTGAAGAAGTTATTTTTTCAAACTGATTTCGGTCGGTCTATGTAGTACTATGATGTCATTAGGGAACTAGAGTAAAGTTCATTGCGCTCTTCAGAAGGTAGGGAATTAATATCCTTGATCGATTGTTCCCTTCTTTTGTTAGGGACTATTGTAGCAAATCTCTCTGAGCAGCAAGAAATAATGTATTTCGTAGAACGCAAATGGAATTAATGGAAGCAAAGATTTTGGTCAAGTGGTGGAAAAATATCAAAGTTGATGCCTTGGCACCAAACCATGAGATCAATCACCTTTCAGAGATTATTGCAGAGCCCCATTCTCTCTTAGGTGAAAAATCCAGAATAATTCAACTATGATATTGTTGATGATTTTGACCACCTAATTTCATGATTTTGCATTAGATTTTTCTTACAACTTTGTAATTTGGGAATTTTTGATGTCATAATGGTAAGCTCTGGAAAAATCAACAAAATCAAGTTCATGCTTTTGGATATTTGTGCTCCTGCATTCTTCTATAGTGCATGCTAAAATTTCATTTGATGACTTTGGTTGGGAAATTGCAGAAGTGGAGGCAATACTAGAAGAAGCAACTGAACTTGTTGATGAGTCTCAGCACAAAACCCTAAATTACTATAGGTGAGTGTATTATATTTTAGGAATTAATTTATTATTCTATAGGTTCAAACAAGAGATGTTGATTTGGTTTCTTGAAGATTTTTACATGGTCTCTTTATGCATAGATATTTCATAAAACTTTTCTTTTAATTATATGTGGTCTCTTAAGTGGGAATGGAAGGGAATAGGGTAGGGGTCGGGAATAATTTAATCCAGATTATCCATTCTTTGTTGTCATTGCAATTGTTTTTCAAATCAACATTTAGAGTGTTGTATACTATATGGGTTTTGACTCCTCTTCGAACATGGGGGTGTTGAATGCTTCTTCTAACTCAATCGTTGCAACTAGAGAGTATCAATTGATTTCTTGTATTTTACATTGAGATGAGAATCATTTTGTGTGTTAATATTAGATTCTAGCTTGTGGACACTACAATCTATTTATCTAGTGACACCACATGAATGTGCCAGACAGGCTTGCGGTACACTCATAATCAATTTGTGTTGACCAATGATTAGCTAACCTTTATATGCTTTGACTACTATCTTCAAAGTTATTGATTACGTTCGTATCCTCTTACCTACTCATGGATTATAAGAAATGAACGACTTTTTAGACATTTTGGTTGACAATCACTTTATTTCCATTAGCATGGACCAAAATGAAAGATCTTTATCTAGATTGAGTTTTAGAGTTTGCCAAAACATTTTTGGATTCTTCACAATCTTGAAGATAACATTTCTTTGGACATAATGAGGCAATTTCAAAGCATTTTTTTTTGGAGCACATTTGGAAAATATGTGCCTTCTCAACATTATCATATGTAGAAGGAGAAACAACCACTTGGCAGGAGAAAACATGGAAGAATTATCCTAGTTGAAGAAGATAACCCTTATAAATCTTTTTAGAAATTGGTTTCATGGAAGCATTCCTTCCTTCATCAGTGACCTACCCAACTTTGAAGTTTTGTAGCTATGGTGAAAAAACTAGCTAGTTTCATTCCTCGATAGCTGGGAAAGAACTCTGAGATTTTGCAAGTGCATCTATCTTCCAACAAGCTTACTGGATTCATTCCTTTTGTCTATGAGTTGGTGGGAAGTTGCAGACGTTGATTTTGTTTTACAAATTTTTCTTCGGCACCATTACTGAATCTCTGGGCAACTGTGAGTCACTCACCAGAGTCCTAATGGGCCACAATTACTTGAATGAATCCATCCCAAAAGGGATGCTAAACCTTCCAAGTTTGGAGATTTTTTAATTTCATGAAAACTATCTAAGTGGTAGCATGCCGACTAAAATTATGTTGACCTCTGAGATTGGTCATTTCAACTTGTTTAACAATAATCTCATGGTCCACTTCCAGACTTCATAGGAATCTTCTCTAGCTTGAAAATCCTTCTTCTCAATGGTAATGAGTTAATCCTTCTTCTCAGTGGAAATGAGTTCACCGACAATGTTTGTAATAGATTGTCCATTTGAAGTAGTTTTCCAAGATGGATTTCAATAATAACGAATTTTCTAGAGTGATATATCTAGAGATAAGTTATTGTAAGATCTTGGCCTTCATAGATTTGGGTAGGAATGAGCTCAGTGGACCCATACCCCGATAGATAACTAAGACAAGGATTCTCAATTATCTCAATATCTCTAGAAACCATTTGGTTGGAAGTGTCTCTCAGGTGCTTCTGGGAAATTAAGTTGTATAGTGGATTGTTTGCTTTGCATATTGTATTGATTTGAGATTTATGTATTTGTGACTATTGATTGATTTGGTATTAAGGTATTATTTTAAATGTATTTAATTATGGTAAATTAAGTTGCATAGTAGTGGATTGTTTGCTTTGCATATTGTTGTTTGTCTTTATGGTATTTATCAATATTTATTGTATTTATAAATATAAGTTGGATTTCACATAATCCAAAGCCTGTTATGAGAGAAATTTAATTTTTTAGAGTGTTTTGACAACATGTAGTTGGCCCTCCTACTTGTGCTCTTCACTCATTCCTTCATCGTTAAAACAATAATGGAAATAGAGCTTCCTCTGGGTGAAAAAGATGAAAAATCGATCAATGACTAGCTAGATGGTAGCGTTAAGCTCCTCAACATATGCAATTTCCTCAAGAAGAGGTTCGTAGACATGGAGCGCTACCAAATGCTGGTACATATTGCCTCTTTTGTATTCGAAAGCATCCATGATGCATATAGTTCTATTGATCTACAATTTTTTCCAATCTAACAATCCTATCAACGTACCTTTGCACTTTTTCTAGGGAAATTGCTAGTAAAATACTTGTAATGTTCCACAACCAAAGGCTTGGCCCACGCTATGAATCAAAATCGACGACTGGTGGCTTGTTTGGGCTATAATTCATTCGGGGGTGCACCACCATTCTTAAGCTCCTAACTCATTCGGGGTTTGAAAAAACTTATAATGTACCAACTTTATTTAGGCTTGAGCTTATTCTAGCTATTTGGCATGGATATCTTTTCTCATCGATGTTTTTAATCTAGGTGTTTGAGTTCTAGATCTCATGATATATTTGTGTTGCCTCTTGAAATACTTTTTCTTCACACAGTCTATTCACCAATGCATTTATTGAATTTATACCCCCTCGATGCAATTTATAGATTTCACTCAAGAGGTTGAACTCTTGATTTATCACTATAAACCCCGCAACTTAGATCGGGTCTTGATCTGAGTCAAATCATCCCCGTCCCATAACAATCTACCATCCCCTATCTTAGTCTAAAAAAGGTCCTAGATAATAGATAATCTACGTGTATAGAGTTATAATTCTTGTGCTTGCTCTTTAAACACTTTGTACCTTCGTGGTTTAAGGAGACCTTATTTCTAAAACAAAAGAATTAGAGAATCCGTGATGGCATTCCATACTGGAAATAAACTTATAAATCCAGGAGCACTAGGAATAGGTGGAGAGGGGTCGCAAAATTCTTCCAATGAAATATCTGCATTAGCTTCTACTAGAAAAACCCCTTCACCACCTCTTCACCAAAGTAGTGAACAATAAGCTTAATATTATCATGTGCGTTCCTTAATATTATGTCAAAAGGATAATAATTCACAAGAAGCTTAGGTAGATCCTCTCCAATAACTTTGACTGGATCCTTACTTTTCTTCTTATTGTTGATGATGTATGAGTTAAGGTGTCGTGGATAAAACATAAACTTATTGGCTTGGAACCATAATGACAATTGATCATCAATGTTGATAACTTAAAGAGGTTGGCAAGTATTAGGGTGGTTCAAGGGAACAAGAATGTGAACACATTTTGTGACTATGAAATTGCATAGAGACTTTTCAAGAATATCTCTTTTAGAAGCATGCCTGGGATCACATGATCAACATCAAAATATTTTCTTCTGCATTTCTTAAAATATTTGTCTTGTTGCAGCTAACAACCCTTCCAGATAGCCTCAAACTCCTTTTTGTAGATAGAACTTGGAAAATCTTAGCTTCAGATAGTCTTCTCTTCTAGGCTGTGGCTTTCCTTTTAGGGATAATTGTCAATGGCTACTCCTTTAACAAGCCTTTGATACCATGTTGAATTTTCTAGAAGGTGAGTAGTAAATAAACAATTTTTTGATTTGATGATTACTTCTAATGGTCTTCAATTATTTTATCTTGTGTAACATATATCATTAAGCAATTATACATAAAAAAATCTCAAAAGTGATGCAACAAAAACAAATAAGATTATAAAGAGACAACCATACACTAGAGACAACAAATTTTCCTTGGGAAACCCAAACTTTAGAGAAAACCCAACAACTCTTCTTATGAGAGAAATTCTTCTTCAACAAGATGTAGAAATTTTTGTAGAATTTTTCCTACAAATCAGCTAGCTTTGATACCATGTAGAACTTTTTCTACAAATTAGCTAGCTCTGATACCATGTAGAAATTTCCCACCTGTAGATCAACTTGGTAATGCAATGTACTAAAGAAAAACACTTGATATACTTCTACAAACAATTTAGCGGAATCTTAATCAACCATGAGCAACATCAATAAGAACACATATAACGGATAAGAAAGAATCAATCACACATAACACAGAAGAATTTACCCGGGGAAAGCACCTGCCTAAAACCCCAACTCTGTATTATCATACAAGTGGAAGTATAGTTCGGATTACACAAAGCCTTAGCTCGAAAGTTATCCAGCTCTCAGTAGAATCCCTCTACTACTCATAGATAGTCAAAGGCTTCTCACAAACCTTCTCCTCTGCCCTCCAAGCCTCCTATTTCTATGCATAGTTTTTCCTAGGTCCTCTAGTTGCAACCTGTGTGATTCTCACCTCACACACAACACTGGCCTCTGAAATAACTGCACAAACCTGAAGGAGATAAATCCTCATCATGGATGAGCTTCCTTTATAGGGAAAATATTCATCCAACTGATAGTACATTGTCCCTTCTCTGATCTCAACTGGGTCTCTAACAGAACTGACATGCATCAATTATCCATGAGTGAATACATAGTTATCTGAAAATAATAGTTGTCACATGCATGCAAGAATCAACAAACTGTATCTCATTAATTTAACAACTTGTTCAATTAGTCTAATTGAACTTGACTAAGTTAAGATAAGTCAACTGATCCTCTCAATATAGAAGTCATCCTTAATTCCTCAACCAGTGGAGCAAATCAAGGACACATTACCCAATTAGTGGAGAAATTATCGCATGTTCTCACAAAGACTTCAAGTTTGATTTTCCTTAACTAATTAACTCTTGGAGAATTAATTAATTAATATTCAAACTAATAGTAAGAGCAAATTCGAATTTTACTTCCTATTTTAGACTAGGGAGTGTCTAAAAATAGGAATCCAACTTGAACTGCTAAAAATAGAACTTCTATTTTTAGCACTTCCATTTTTCATTCCCTGTTGCCCAATCGAGCACTGATGCCCAAACTACTATTTTTAGCAATTTCTTGTTGCCAATTTTCAACACTATCCCCCCTTAGTGACAACTTCCTGAACTCCAACCATAAATCGAAGTTTAGTAAATTTTGCCTCTGTGAGAGCCTTTGTAAAGATGTCTGCAACCTGATCATCTTTTGAACAATATTTCACTTCAAGAACATGGTCGTGAATGAGCTTTCTGATGAAGTGCATGTGCAGTTCAATGTGTTTGTTGCGCTAATGTTGGACTAGATCTTTGCATAGTTGAATGACACTTTTATTATCACACCAAAGTGTAGTCAAATATTGTTGCTGAAAGCCAAACTCTTACAAGATCTAATGAAGCCACAAGGCTTCCTTACTAGCTTCTACGGCACCACGATACTCTACTTTTGCTGAAGAAAGAGAATGGCAATTTGTTTCTTGCAAGCCCATGTAATAGGTCCTGAACCAAGAGTGAACACATAACCTGTAGTAGACTTCCGATCATCAGGGTCACTAGCCCAATCCGAATCAGTGAAACCAACCAATAAAGGAGATGCTTCTACACTATAATGAATCCCAAACTAAATTGTACCTCGAACATAATGAAGTATTCTTTTAGCTTCTTTCCAATGACTTTCATGTGGGTTTTGCATAAACCAAGCAATAAGGCCAACAACAAAGGAAAGGTCAGGACGAGTATGGGTCAGATACAAAAGATTTCCTGCAAGTTGACGGTATAAGGTAGCATCAACTTCAGGGGAAGTACAAGTGACTGAAAGTTTGGCTCCAGACTGAAAGGGATAAGGGGCTAGCTTACAGTCTTCCCTGTGAAAATGGCGTAGAAGATCACAGGCATACTTGGACTGGGAAAGGGAAATACCTTCCTTGGATTGCAAGACTTGAAGACCAAGAAAATAATGCAAGT
>APFE030680048.1:11352-22965 GCA_000404065.3 Pinus taeda
TGTATCTCATTAATTTAACAACTTGTTAAATTAATCTAACTGAACTTGACTAAGTTAAACTAAGTCAACTGATCCTCTCAATATAGAACTCATCCTTAATTCCTTAATCATTGGAGCAAATCAAGGACACATTCCCCAATCAGTGCAGAAATTATTGCATGTTCTCACAAAGACTTCAAGTTTGATTTTCCTTAACTAATTAACTCATGGACAATTAATTAATTAATATTCAAACTGCTGGTAAGACCAAATTCGAATTTTACTTCCTATTTTAGACTAGGGACTGTCTAAAAATAGGAATCCACACTATACTGCTCAAAATAGAACTTCTATTTTTAGCACTTTCGTTTTACATTCCCTGTTGCCCAATCCAGTACTGATGCCCAAACTGCTTTTTTTAGCACTTCTATTTTTAGCAATTTCTTGTTGCCAATTTTCAACACTCTCTCTCAACAAGAAAGGCTTCCTCTTGAACCCGATCCTGTACCTCTAGAATGTTCTGCATGCAACACATCTACCAAGTGTGGTTACTCCAGCAACTCTCGAAACAAAAAAAACTCCCAACTAACCACTCTATTGGGCTAGAAACATACTCTGATGCTGAAGCTCTACCTGCTGCTAACAAGTGCTCCCTCTCTGACCTCTACGCTACTGCAACATCTCCATGCATCTCACACCATTGCACCCTTCTCTGTTCTCGCATTGCTACAGCCTGCATGCTCGCGTTGTCCTGGGATTCCCTGTACTGTAGCTCTCTCTGCCACTCCATTTGCATTTGTCTTTACTAATCAGTCAGTTTCTGCTGCTCCACATCGGGATTCTCGTAGCAAGGTCTCATCCAAGAGGTTGGGTACCTCAAGGATCCTACCCCTCCTCCTTGGAACGATCACTCTACATTGCCCCACCTCCTACCTGGAGATATGGCTGCATGTGATCCCTCTGCCCACCTGGCTCGAAGTTTCCCCCTACCGGAGGTCTTTGCATGAGTAGATGTCTCTACTCGATCTCCTCTCAGCTTCCCCTATTATGGCTGCTCCACAACCTCCTGAAGCTGCTACACCAATCATGTCTCCTCCACAATTGTCTGAGACTTGTTCTGGCTTTGCATGTTGAGAGGTAATTTACTCTCCCTCTCAACCACCAAGTATCTAACCTTTGCCTTGCTCCTCAAGGCTTTGCACGCATCTTGTACCTCAAGTGCATACAGGTTCTTGGCTAGCACACCAATCTATTTCATATTTCCTGCCGTCACGAATTTTTTTGGGAAAAGAGCTGATTTTAAATTAGCGATATCCCTCTCATCCGAACTCCGATTCAGCCGATTTTTTTTTTTTGATTTTGGGTATTTTTCTACAAGGAATCCAAATCTGCTATTTATTTCTAAAAATTTTGTACAAATTTTTTTAGATTTGCTCTGCAAAATCTCGGCGTAAAACTCAAAACTTTGAACTCTACTCTCAATATATTGTTCTCTCCTTGATCACTTGTGCTCCGATACCATGTAGAAACTTTGTAGAATTTTTCCTACAAATCAGCTAGCTTTGATACCATGTAGAACTTTTTCTACAAATCAGCTAGCTCTGATACCATGTAGAAATTTTGTAGAATTTTTCCTACAAATAAGTTAGCTTTGATACCATGTAGAACTTTTTCTATAGATCAGCTAGCTATAATACCATGTAGGAATTTCCCACCTGTAGATCAACCTGGTAATGCAATGTACTAAAGCAAAACACCCGATCTACTTCTACAAACAATTTAGCGGAAGCTTAATCAACCATGAGCAACATCAATAAGAACACATATAACTGATACGAATCAATCAATCACACATAACACAGAAGAATTTACTTGGGGAAAGCACCTACCTAAAACCCCATCTCTGTATTATCATACAAGTGGAAATATAGTCCAGATTACACAAGCCATAGCTCAAAATCTATCCAACTCTCAGTACAATCCCTCTATTGCTCATAGACAGTCAAAGACTTCTCACAAACCTTCTCCTCTGCCCTCCAAGCCTCCTATTTCCTTGTGTAGTTTCCTTGAGGTCTAGTGCTGCCACCTCTGTGAATTGGCCTCTTCACACACTCACTAACCTCTGATCTATCTGCACAAACTTGATGGAGATAAATCCTCATCATGGATGAGCTTACTTTATAGGAAAAATATTCATCCAACTGATAGTACACTGTCCCTTCTCTGATCTCAACTGGGTCTCTGACAGAACTGACATGCATCAGTTATCCATGAGTGAATACACAATTATCTGAAAATAACAGTTGTCCACATGCATGCAAGCATCAACAAACTGTATCTCATTAATTTAACAACTTGTTAAATTAATCTAACTGAACTTGACTAAGTTAAACTAAGTCAACTGATCCTCTCAATATAGAACTCATCCTTAATTTCTTAATCATTGGAGCAAATCAAGGACACATTCCCCAACCAGTGCAGAAAATATTGCATGTTCTCACAAAGACTTCAAGTTTGATTTTCCTTAACTAATTAAGTCATGGACAATTAATTAATTAATATTCAAACTACTGGTAAGACCAAATTCAAATTTTACTTCCTATTTTAGACCAGGGACTGTCTAAAAATAGGAATCCACACTATACTGCTAAAAATAGAACTTCTATTTTTAACACTTGCATTTTTCATTCCTTGTTGCCCAATCCAGTATTGATGCCCAAACTGCTATTTTTAGCAATTTCTTGTTTCCAATTTTCAACACAAGATTTACCATAACATATCTAGAGATCTATACCAAACAAATGTCGAGACTTTATCCATTTCATCCTTTTTTCTGCTCCCATGAGTATCTTTTATATAAGAGAGATGATGAGTGAGTGAGACAAATGAAATGTCAAATCATGTGTATATATACAAGTAGAATGGGTGCATTTACCCTACGGGACACACCCTTTCATAGTGGGGTCGACTTGTCCCTTTTGAGCGTACATGAAACCCAAGAATAAAATTTATTTTATTTTAATTTCCAGAAGTTTTCTAGGACGACTTAGGAGGACTCTTGGCATGTGGGAATACGTCCCAATGCTACAAAAAAAATCAACATAATAGTCTCTCCATGAGTCTTGAGTTGGTTCATAACTCCCATCACTCTAGTAATGAATTGGTCAATGTTCTCTACCCCCTTCATCTTCAATGTTTCAAGCTCTCATCTAAGAGTTTGAAGCTTCACAATTTTCAAATTTTCATTACCTTGACATGCTAACTCTAGAATATTATAGACTTTCTTTCCATTGGATGCCCCCATTATCTTGGTAAAAATTGAGTCATCTACTGAACTCTACATCCAAAACTTGGCCTTGTTCTCCTTTTTCATCATTTTTACAAGTCAATTTTTTTGGGAACTAAGCACGACCCGCAAAGTTGCTTGATCTAGATTTGTGAAGCCATTCTCCACTTATTCCCAACATTCATGTACTGGCAAGAAGGTTTTCATTCTCATGGACTAGAACTCATAGCTCTTGCCAACAAGAACTAGTCCTTGTGTCTACCCTATACTACTTGTGCAAGTCATTCTTTAAAATTTCTGTAATGTCAAAAAAGATTTTTCTTTTTTGCCTAATATGGTGTCTCCCCTTTTTTGAAGTGAAAACACTTTAATTACCAAGGTGGATTAATTTCCTTGAACTAATGAAACTACAAATTCCAAAATAATAAGAAAAAACACCCTTATAACTTATACTTTTAAACATAAAATATTTATATTTTAAAACACTTCTAACTTTATAACTCAAATGTGACTTTTAACTCAATAAATGTTCTCAATTTTTTTTTTTAAAGCTGAAAAACTTTTAATAAAATGCCTTTCCCACAAAAAAAACCATGAGACCTCTTAAAAGAAAAAAAACATTTCAAAATTTTCATAAAAACTTTATGAAATATATGATTTCAAACCTTTAGACACCTTCATGAAAACATTTTTGAAATATATGTGGTCTTGAACTTTAAAAGACCGTCAAGCCCTCGTGCTATAGGAGGGGAAAAAACAAGTGACTTGAACTCAAACAACACATCGTCTTCGAGACCTTCAAAACTGCGAACTCTTCCTTTTCAACAACTTCAAAATCGTAGGCCCTGTGGTAGCTCTACTCATGACTCACTTTTAGTAAAAAGAAACATGTTTCTTTAATAGCAATGGTAATTTCCACAACTCTCTTTGTTATCTAGGTTAAACTCTCATCACATGGTCTGCAACAACCCACCAATTGTTTAGATTAACAACTATAACGATCATTCTTCAACTCTTTCACATAGGTATGATCTCATGCTCAGAATCTAGGATATCCTCTTCAGATTCTTCTCCACTTTGTGAAGAGTCTTATACTCACTCTGATACCATCTTAAAATTCACAAATAGACACCATAATGAAAAAAAATGGAAACTAATGAGGCATTGCACACCCTTCTTACCATTAAATAGATTTTAAAATAGACCATAAAATTTCAAGAATTATCTAAGACTCAAGAATTTTCTAGAAATATTTAGACTATCAATTTTTAGAAATATCTTTCTAAAAATAACTAAGACTAACAACTTATTATTTGACTATCCCGATTAGTAGATGAGATTATATTTTAACAACATAAAAAGATATCAATATTTAAACAAATATATTATCTTATATGTAAATCAATATTTGTCCTATCCTCGTTAAATAATTACATCATCACATCAAGCTTATATTGAATATAGATTTTGAAATATTTTGGAAATTGTGATAGATATAAAAATGGTTTTCAAATACAGGATGAAAATGGATATATTTATAAAAAAATAATTTAAAAATATAATTATAAATAAATAATTTTTAAATTAAATATAAATATATAAAATTATTTATTTAAATGGTTATATATTAAAATTTATTATTTAAAAAAATAAAATTTATTATTAAAAAATAAATTTATTATTTAAAAAAAAAATTTATTTACTTATTAACTCGCTTCATTTATAATTAAAAACTCAAATTAATTTTTTATAGATACTATATTTAAATATCAATCCATTTTGTGAGCACATTCCGAAGGGAATATATATATAAATCATTTCTTAAATGCACCAAGAAAAAAGTAACCCACTCAAGTCTATATACATAACAAATTTCATTAGTCAATGACATAACAATAGTATTTGACTTTGATTCTTGAGTAGTGTCGAGAAATGGCAACAAGAAATTCCAGTTTAATTTTTCCTTGAATTAAAATAGAATTCTTTTCTCATAGCAATTTGAAAATAATTAATTAAGTTTAATTAACTTAATTAATTTAGGAAATTCAAATTGGAAGTCTTTTATAAGACATGTATATATTCTCCCTAACTTATAGGAGTTAAGGATGAGTTATGAATGAGTTGTGATTAGTTAACTCAATTTATTGAGTTAAGTCCAGTTAAATTAGTTCCAATCAGTTTCAGGAACTAATAGTGAGTAATAGTCAGTTGGGACACTAGTGACCTAATTAGTGCTACTCTAGTTAACTGAATATTCCACCATGAGAAACTCATGCATGTTGATTAGGAGAAAGACCCAGTTGAGACTAGAGTGTAGGGACAATGTACTATTTGTTTTAGATTTTTCTAAGTTGCACTGATAGTGCATGCAATCAGGAATTGATCCTTGAGGGTTTGCGCTATTTTTAGAGGTTTTATTTCCCTTTAAATACAAGCTATCCTTCATAGGAATTACACATTGGAATAGAGGCTTGGAGAGCCCGTGAAGAGGCTAATATTTGGCCTTGAGCTTGCTTATGAGTTGGAGATTGAATTTGTTGAGTGCTGGGATTGTTCTAGAGAGAACAAGCATCGTAATTTCATCTTGATTTTCTAGATTAATACAAAACAGATAGTGGGGTTTTGAGTTGTGGCTTTCCCCGGATATTTATTGTGTTATGTGCCTTTGACTCTCTTCCTATATTGATTATTGTTTGCTCGATGTTTATGGGCTTCCGCTGTAAATAGTAGAAGTATATTCTTGTCTCTTGTTTTAGTAGAGTACATGAGCTTGTGAATCTACAAGATTTTCTACATGGTATTAGAGCAAGATTGTTTTTTGGGCCGAGAGTTTGCAGAGAATTTATGAGAATTTATGTGAAAAAAATAGAAACAAATTACAGATTTGGATTCCTTTGAAAAAGATAACCAAATTAAAAAAAAAAAATCGTTCGAATCAGAGTTCGGATGAGGGAGATATCACTGATTTAAAATCAGCTCTCTAGAGGAGATTTCGAAGTTTTGAGTTTTTGGGTTACAGATGAAAGTCAAATTTGCATACATACTTTAGGATCGGCAGATGGCATTCCATGGGTTGCGGCTTGAGTATGCCTTGGAAGGCAGATCAAATTTTATAGCCTGGAGGGACAGGATGGAGGATGTGCTAGAAGATAATGGCTTGAAGGAATTCATTGATCAAGAAGTCTCCAAGCTAGTAGCTACGGATGCGCAAAACTTGGCTGAATGGAAGAAGTGTGTGGTGAAGGCAAGGTGGATAATCCTTGAGGGAGTTCGAGATCACATTATCTCGAGTCTCCATGGCAAGGAAACTCTGCATGCTACGTGGAAAACACTGACAAACTTGTATCAGAATAACAGTCATCAAAAGAAGTTGGCACTGAAGGATAAACTTCGTAAAATCAAGATGGAGAAAGGCGAGACGATTCCAAAGTACTTGACCAAGTTCACTCAATATCGGGATGAACTTGGAAGTGTTGGAATCATAGTTTTTGAGGAGGATATGGCGAGCCTTGCTCTTCTTAGACTCCCAAAGAGTTGGCATAATTATCAGGACTCTGTCAATGGTCGGGAAAAGCTGCCAGATTGGGAATGATGCAAAAGCATTCATCCAAGCTTATAAGACCCATGAGTCTTATTTCATATTTACTAAAGGGAGTTGGTTCCCTTAATCATTTTATTTATTTTCGTAAGTTTAGTTGAGTTTGAGGCGATTTTAAGTCGTAAATTCAAATTGTGGAGAATATGTCATGAATGAAGAGATTTTAGAGATAGTTGAGTAATCATAGGAAGAGTGAGGATTTGAGAGAGATAAAAGTTTTATTTAGGATTTGTTTGAGAAAAGAGTGGAGCTGAAGAGATACTTTAGGATAAAGTGAGAGATTGTTGGATCTGAACTAAATTGGTTCATGAATCCGTTTATGTATAAATTGTGATCTTTTGAATAATTCGAGGTTAGCCATAGGTTAGGGAGAGAGAGGAAAAGGAGAGAGAGTTAGAGGTTAGATAGAGTTGTGAGATAGGGTGTTAGAGTAGGCAGAGTGTTACAGTGTATTGGAGTTGATCAGAACACAATATGTTCTATATATTATGTAAATACCGTTATTAATGGAAAGAGTTGTGTGCAAAACTTGTTACTACGTGTTTTTATTATGTGGGTTGATTTTTTTAATGTAGGTTGAATCCACTGTTAATTACTAGTTTTATTGATCGCGATTGAACGCAGACAGAGATCGAGTGAAACGGTGAATCATCATTGATCACAAGTTGGATCAACGATGATTTGTTTATGAGAAGATCGACGGTGTTCGCTGATGATGGTGCACACACCTTAACACGGATAATGGACTCGAACATAATAAGAATGAGGAAAGTATGATAAAGTTCATGATAAACCCCGGAGTAGATCACAAACATCTGATAAATAGATCATCAGATCTACGATCATCGCGTGCAAATAGGCGTGGAGGTTTAATCTAGAAACATATGCGATATTTTATTAAACCGAGTTAACAGCCCAACCAATCGTGATCGTTCGATGAAAGGAGCGATATCCAACAGATATTGCACGGAAAAGTGAATGGAGTTTAAAATAATTTTCAGACCTGATGAGCTATCAACTGTGGTTTAATCCCGTTGAAGTCTGGTTGATCATAACCATTCATTGTGGAGGGTGCGATCTGACGGTGATCACGTGGGTAAGGTGCGCGTGGATTAATTTCCATTCCTGACCCAAGAAAGTTATGTGTTGCAGTGTTATTTCTTTTCGGTTTTGTGGGTATTGAATTTTTGGTCATGTTTCGGGTAAATGAAGTAATTCGACTATTTTAGGAAGAATGAAAAAGTGAAGGTTTGAACGGGTTTCTTAATTTTTTTGAGTTCCGATGATGAGGAGGGGACCCGTTAGTTTAATTAACAGGGATTTAATTAAACTTAAGTCTGGATTTATGTAAAGGGTGTAGTTTCCCTTCATGAAAGGAGGATACATGAGCCATAACTCATAGGTCCACGAGGGAATTTTGAAAAGATGCAGTTTGGCTACATCAAAGTGGTATCAGAGCAGAAGGAGATTATGCTTAGAGGTACAATTATGTTGTGATTTGGTAAGTGTGTGGACTTTGTATTTTTTTGTAGAGTAACAGCAGAGGAGGTGAGGAGATTTGTAGTAGCCTAGAGGAAGGAGTGCTCATATGGTTCCAGAGGAGAGAACCAAAGAAATGCTAACAGAC
The DNA here is from genome assembly GCA_000404065.3 of Pinus taeda. Taxonomy (NCBI): domain Eukaryota; kingdom Viridiplantae; phylum Streptophyta; class Pinopsida; order Pinales; family Pinaceae; genus Pinus; species Pinus taeda. Next base: position 19,843 of record APFE030680048.1, read on the forward strand.
TGAGCTCAAAGGAGAGAAGCTTAGTGAAGCATGTGTAGCAAGAAGGAGACTTGTTACTACAGAGGTTGATTGCAGCTCACAAGTTAAAGTTGTTAGAAATCAAGAAAGCATATGACAAGAAAAATCAGAGACACAATGGAAGAAAGGGAAAAAGCAGAGGAGTCAGTGCTTAGTAATGTTTAAATGTAAGTTGATTGAATTATTGGTTTTGAATTTAAAGTAAAATAGAAGAATGGTTTGCTATGGTACTGAAGTCATTTAAATGATGTGATGAATTTTGTGGAAACTTGGAGAATGAATGAAGATTGTTTAAGTATTGTTAAAAATAATGATATTGATGGTTGAAGGAATAGTTAGACTGAAGACTGGATTTGATAGATCTGAAAGAAGAGCCACTACAAGGATTTAAATTTGGAATTTGTAGAAACAAGACAAGATTTGCTTACAAAAACATTGTCAGAGGGAATTTGTAGTGTCTGTCATGAATTTTATAAATATTGTTGAAGTTTAGATAGAATATTAATGGATCTTAAAAGCTGAAGTGTTCATTATGAAAGGTAAGATGGGAATTAGTTTTAAGATATCTTTGAAGGAAATTGGCAGGTTTGGAAGTATACTTGATAGATCTTGAGGTAAGATTATGTAGGCCAAGGGAAGCAGTAAAATTGATGAAAGATAGAATGATCTATAGCAGCATCATAGCACGTGAGTTATGTTAAAGAAGATGAAGCAAGAAGAACTCTTAGATGGGTAAAAGGTGGCAGTACCCAACAATAAATTGAAATTACTGAAGGTAAAGGGAAGTGAGCAATTGAAGATGCAGTAGCCAACATCTTTGGGAGCTGAGCCAAAGTGCTCAAGGAGAAGAAGGGGTTCTAGTGCAGAGAACCTGAAAAAGAGAGGATACCAAAAGGATGATTTGGTATGTGTAACAACTAATAGACTTGTTATAAAAGAGAGAAGGGTTAGTAGCAAATCACCAATGAACAAGGGAAGTTCACCGAACGAAACAATGAATTTGACTATTGTTAGTCATAACAAGGGTATAGAGGAAAGTCACAGACAGAGAGAAAAGAGTGCCACAACATTTGGACTCAAAAGAATGAGTAAGGAAGAATTGGACATAGAGGTGGTTGAGATAAAGATAGAACTCAGTCGTTTGAAGAAGCCGATACAAAAAATAATCAGAGAAGAATGGAAACAAGGATTTTATGTGGGAAAAAGAGTTAAGTGGTCTGTCAGGGAATTATTTGCTGAGAAATTAATACTCTGAATGGTTGAGAATGAAAGAATAGATTACATTTGTGAACCAGAGAAAGGACCTCTCCTTGGGGAAGGAGATAGTGATGAAGAGATGATCTATACAGATCAACATAAGAGAAAGGTATTAGTAGCATCTTCACAGACAAGATGGTCTCATATTTTTGGAATTAATTATTTGTGTGAATGTAAATTTGCTGGTATGAAACCTAATGAATTTGAGATTGAGCATGAAGAAGTGAAAGAGGCAGAGACAAGAAAAACACAAAAGGAGTTTCATAAAGAATATCAAGACTTCAATTGGTGGAGAAAATTGAAAGGTATAAGACAATGGTTGTGTTTTCTCTTATTGGGAAATTATTGGATCATGTTTGAAGGAATATTAACCTGGATAGAAATCCAATGGGAAATGGACATAGAAAAGGAAATAAATGCATTGTAGATTGATGAAGTGAAGAAAAGAGAAGCTGACACAAAGAACTCAGCTCAAAAATTTAAGTCAAGGGAAACTTTGAAGGATCAAAGTCTTATCATAGAGGAGAGGAAGGCATTATTGTCTTACTTGGATAAACTGAGTGATGGAGAGAATTGTGTAGAGAAAAAAGGAATTCTACGAACCTATGATGAAGTTGCCAAGCATAGTCAAGAAGCTGCAGTCCAAGAAGTATTCTTTGATGAAAGAAATCGGAGATGTTGAGGAAGAATTCCTCAATAACTTAGTGGACTATCGTTATAGTTCAGAGAAGCATGGAGATATTATCACCGAGGCTTTAAATGAAGAGCCTTGTATTGTTGAAACTAATATGTTGTGTATGTTTTCAGGTTTAACATGTAATCAACAACAATTGGACAATATGCTTATGCATGTTGATGAAGTGAGATTATTGGAAGAAATGGCTAGATTAGAAAAGTATTTTGAGCATGTATTTAATAATTTTGAGAATAATGGCATTGATAGGGAATTTGTCATAACTCAAGAAGATGAAGGCAAGAAAATAAGAGTTTGTAATTAGAATGAAGTGTCTTCAGTAGAGGATCAAGATATAATTATCATGGAAAATGTGAAAGAATGTATGATGATGTTGACAGATACAGAATATTAGGAAATCTATGATTTTAAAATTGACTATTTTTAGGAGTCTGCAAACCATGAGGAAGATTTAGAAAAATAAAGTTTTGTTTTTGTTAAATATGAAGGCGAAACAACATCATTTTGTTGCAATGGTATAAGTACAGAAGATGAGAGGATACTTCATGATGATATGCTCAAATAAATTCTAGCTATTAAATTGTTGAATGATAGTCTTGTGACAGAACAAGGAACATTGTGTAATACAGAGGAAAGTGCTGAAATAAAATTTGCTGACAATTTCATAAATTTTGCATAAACTCAGCATAAAGAAATGATGACAGAATCATCTGTGGAGAATGGGAAGAATAGTAATTTTGAATCTGATAATTGTGATAGAAATTCAGTTTTATACAGGAAAGAGGAGCCATATGTAAATGGCATGCTTATTGAATATGAAGGAAGATTTAATTTGCTGGAAAAGTTATTAAGTGAACTTGATGATATAGAGGAAATGATTGACTTTCATAGCAATGGAGGGGAAGCTGTAAAGTGCAACCAACAGATTATAAAGGATAGAGATGAAGTAAAATTGGATAGAAATTTCATATTTTCTATGGCAAAAGAGAATGTGCAGCAGTTAGTTGATAGTGGAGTTCAACTAAGGTCCATATGTTTAAGAAAGGTTGCAAAGTGTAAAGAGAAAATTGAGAAATTGTGGATGAAGAAGTCTGTCAAGAAGAGAACCAACAAAGAAGAGAAATTAATCAAAGAAAACTACATCAACAAGGAGA